>CM073325.1:22134762-22196951 GCA_037043015.1 Bryum argenteum | reverse complement strand
CCTAAACCCTAAACTCCTAAACCCTAAACCCTAAACCCTAAACCCTAAACCCTAAACCCTAAACCCTAAACCCTAAACCCTAAACCCTAAACCCTAAACCCTAAACCCTAAACCCTAAACCCTAAACCCTAAACCCTAAACCCTAAACCCTAAACCCTAAACCCTAAACCCTAAACCCTAAACCCTAAACCCTAAACCCTAAACCCTAAACCCTAAACCCTAAACCCTAAACCCTAAACCCTAAACCCTAAACCCTAAACCCCCCTAAACCCTAAACCCTAAACCCTAAACCCTAAACCCCAAACCCTAAACCCTAAACCCTAAACCCTAAACCCTAAACCCTAAACCCTAAACCCTAAAACCCTAAACCCTAAACCCTAAACCCTAAACCCTAAACCCTAAACCCTAAACCCTAAACCCTAAAAACCTAAACCCTAAACCCTAAACCTAAAAACCCTAAACCCTAAACCCTAAACCCTAAACCCTAAACCCTAAACCCTAAACCCTAAACCCTAAACCCTAAACCCTAAACCCTAAACCCTAAACCCTAAACCCTAAACCCTAAACCCTAAACCCTAAACCCTAAACCCTAAACCCTAAACCCTAAACCCTAAACCCTAAACCCTAAACCCTAAACCCTAAACCCTAAACCCTAAACCCTAAACCCTAAACCCTAAACCCTAAACCCTAAACCCTAAACCCTAAACCCTAAACCCCTAAACCCTAAACCCTAAACCCCCTAAACCCTAAACCCTAAACCCCCTAAACCCTAAACCCTAAACCCTAAACCCTAAACCCTAAACCCTAAACCCTAAACCCTAAACCCTAAACCCTAAACCCTAAACCCTAAACCCTAAACCCTAAACCCTAAACCCTAAACCCTAAACCCTAAACCCTAAACCCTAAACCCTAAACCCTAAACCCTAAACCCTAAACCCTAAACCCTAAACCCTAAACCCTAAACCCTAAACCCTAAACCCTAAACCCTAAACCCTAAACCCTAAACCCTAAACCCTAAACCCTAAACCCTAAACCCTAAACCCTAAACCCTAAACCCTAAACCCTAAACCCTAAACCCTAAACCCTAAACCCTAAACCCTAAACCCTAAACCCTAAACCCTAAACCCTAAACCCTAAACCCTAAACCCTAAACCCTAAACCCTAAACCCTAAACCCTAAACCCTAAACCCTAAACCCTAAACCCTAAACCCTAAACCCTAAACCCTAAACCCTAAACCCTAAACCCTAAACCCTAAACCCTAAACCCTAAACCCTAAACCCTAAACCCTAAACCCTAAACCCTAAACCCTAAACCCTAAACCCTAAACCCTAAACCCTAAACCCTAAACCCAAACCCTAAAACCCTAAACCCTAAACCCTAAACCCTAAACCCTAAACCCTAAACCCTAAACCCTAAACCCTAAACCCTAAACCCTAAACCCTAAACCCTAAACCCTAAACCCTAAACCCTAAACCCTAAACCCTAAACCCTAAACCCTAAACCCTAAACCCTAAACCCTAAACCCTAAACCCTAAACCCTAAACCCTAAACCCTAAACCCTAAACCCTAAACCCTAAACCCTAAACCCTAAACCCTAAACCCTAAACCCTAAACCCTAAACCCTAAACCCTAAACCCTAAACCCTAAAAACCCTAAACCCTAAACCCTAAACCCTAAACCCTAAACCCTAAACCCTAAACCCTAAACCCTAAACCCTAAACCCTAAACCCTAAACCCTAAACCCTAAAACCCCTAAACCCTAAACCTAAACCCTAAACCCTAAACCCTAAACCCTAAACCCTAAACCCTAAACCCTAACCCTAAACCCTAAACCCTAAACCCTAAACCCTAAACCCTAAACCCTAAACCCCCTAAAAACCCTAAACCCTAAACCCCTAAACCCTAAACCCTAAACCCTAAACCCTAAACCCTAAACCCTAAACCCTAAACCCTAAACCCTAAACCCTAAACCCTAAACCCTAAACCCTAAACCCCTCCATGTAACCCTAAAACCCTAAACCCTAAACCCTAAACCCTAAACCCTAAACCCTAAACCCTAAACCCTAAACCCTAAACCCCTAAACCCTAAACCCTAAACCCTAAACCCTAAATTCCAAATATAAGCATGCCAAAAATGGCCACCCCTCCATGTAACCCTTAAACCCTAAACCCTAAACCCTAAACCCTAAACCCTAAACCCTAAACCCTAAACCCTAAACCCTAAACCCTAAACCCTAAACCCTAAACCCTAAACCCTAAACCCTAAACCCTAAACCCTAAACCCTAAACCCTAAACCCTAAACCCTAAACCTGCAACCCAACAAACAAAGTTGAGATCCAATGGTGGATGAAGGAGATACAACTCTTGAGAATCATGTACTTTACTAAAAAATCTAGTTTAGAAACATCATATGATATTAATACAAGGTTCATTCGAAATCTTCCAACCATAAAGTTGTTGGATTTCATTCTACCCCTATTTGTTTGAATGTGATTGTTTTGACTTTGGTCGAGGCGTTGACGTACTATTTCTAGTTCGTGTGAAGTTCAAACCTTCCGGAGATCGTAGAGTCTTCTCATACATTTCGGAAAAAGACCATCCATGCTGAATTCCTTTTCCTATTAGTGCAAATCTACTCTCGAAATTCAAAACACTATTAGGGCATCTTTGAAATTCACCCAAAAGGCCAAAGTGAAGTTTATCCCGTATCTTGAGAATTCAATGGGCAAAAAACCTAGATCGCAGCGACTTCAAAAAGTCTCACTTGAACCCCAAACTCCAACTTCACCACCTTCGTGTCTTGGTGTATTGCGGGGTGAGATTAAAGGTCGCGACCGAGCGAATATCCTCGCTGAAAGATTGCCAATTACCAGTTATCATTTACAGTTTCTTCGAAACCAGGTTCCTCCGCCTTTGAGGTGTCCGCGATTCTCTAAACATTGGGCTCCAATTCGACGACATATGACGAAAGATTACCTACGGTGGCGGCTAGAATTCCTCTACAATAAATCTAGAACAATATCGGAAAGCCATACGATTAGGGAACAAGCACGATAGTAAAAGCTCTACTTGGGAATCGACCACATTTCACGAGAAACAAAGACCGTTCACCTCATCGCTTCCCAAGACCACCCAAAGTGACTGCTTGGAACCTAGCGATCTTGGTACCAAAAGTTCTTTCCATCACCTATAAAAAAGTTCCAGACAACGGACAACTTAAAGGCCACAGACTTCGGTGCATTCCCAGAAATGAGGTCCACATATAGAGCTGACAATTGGCCACGTCGAATCCTAAACCAACTTCCATAACTACTTTCGGGCACTGATTCACGATGAAATATATGCAAATACACCTCGTTCGAAGTTGCGAATGCGTAAATCAGAGTTGCAAGGTCGAATCAAACTAACAGAATCTAAGCAACCTATGACTTCCAAAAAAACCTCCCACTGAGCATTTCGACGAAGTTAGAACACTTGAGATTGAAGACTGACAACATGATATTATCTGATGATGGATCTAGACGATGATCCTGTTCATATGGTATAGATTCTGAGTCAATAAAAAAGGTGCTGTGTGACGATGATTCTACTCGGACACATGCAATCAGATACAGATTCTATCAGCATGTCATTCATACAATAAATTCTAGGTAAATTCCCCTGTTCAGAAGCCGGCTAAGAATCTTCCTGGAACCATGCATGCACGACCGTCAGCCTGGCGTCACACTATCGACAGAGCATCTTCATGGCGGGTTCGCTTGGGCGTTGGGCGGCTGCGGTTGTGCCTCGTGCAAGTATTCCCCCTGGTTGTGTTTTATCGCGATCCGCCACCACGAACCATATCTATGGATGATGTGCCTAATTGCTTCAACACGCGAATTATAATTACGGTTTTCGGATAGAACGTCTTTGTTCGATTTCTCAATAATAGCGCATCTTTCGGGGAACCTCTTGGGCTGCGTCGGTTGCTTTACTATGAAAGTACCACCGGGCATGTTTGAGGAAGTCCACTATCTGTTCCTGGACATCGGGAGAATCGAGCTCGTAACCGGGGTACCGGTCCGTTCGGGGTGGTCGGCCTTGAAGGGCTTGCTGTAGACGGGCTATTTCTTGTCGCTCCCAGACACGGGCTTTGTAGAGTTGCGCACTCATGAATTTGCCGTGCCATCCCATGGCATTACGTGCTAAAGTCAACGTGTGAACCGTATTATCGGGCGGAGACTTGGAGTTGTGGCCGCCGTCGTGTTGGTGAAGCGCGTGAGGTAATCTGCAAAAGAGTTTAGGAACTGATGGAATCGCAGGTGCTTCACTTCGAAGGGCCCTCCCGTTAGAGTCTCTAGGTGGTCCCACTTTAACAGATTGTTACTGTCGCAATGTTGCAACCCTTGGGCCATCGTTTCGCACCGCGATTCGCCGAGCCGGGTGGCGCAAATGATATTCCTCGAGCGTTCGCGATCCATGGATCGCCAATAGGTTAAGATATCGGTCAATTGTTTTTACGTCGGTGCGCATGGTTCTTATTGTTCGGGCATCTCATCCATCATAGCTCTCGGTATGAACGACACTATAGCGTGACAGTTTTACGATATACCTTGTAGTTTTGGATGCTCCGATCCTCCTTTGGTTGGAATTCCAACGACCCGAATTCTTCGGTGTTGCACATGTCGTATACCTTCTTTGGTGCGACGAAACCCTTTGTGGGATGCACTGGCTGCTGCGCCTTTGTACTTTGTATAGCTCGATGTCATTTGTCCGGGCGGGCGGGAACAGCGACACCGTAGTCAAATATATTGGATCGGTTGGCACGTCGGTTCCCATCTTCCTTACATAGTTGTCTATGAAACGATCGATGATGGGTTGGAGTACGAAGCTTGGTACTTCATTCCGAAAAATCCGACCTGCATATCTTGATTGTCATTGCGGCGCTCCGGGACATGCGTGTAGTGAGGCGTTGACGCGGTTCCTCGATAGAACGCGATCATCGTTCTCCGCGATTGTGAGCGTCATCCCGTAACCCGATCTCAGCAGGTCCACGATGTTACAACTACGGGCTTGCCGTGCGGTGTCCTCTCACGGCGTAGACCTTGAGCGAGGATGGGGTCGGTGACAACGCACAACCGATCCCTTGAATTCATCCCGAATCGGAGACATTGAGGTATCGGTTGGCAGGGCGTGCTACGATGACGAATAAGTTTGGGAGGTCTTCGACCAACATGAGGAAATTGCACCTGTCTATATCGATTCCTAAACCCGTCTCGGTCGGTGGTGCCAACGGCTCCCAAAATCGACGCAACAAATCGGAGCCCTGGGGGGTGGGTTCGGCAGCTGCTGGCTGTGATGTACCGCTTGCACTCGTCTTGCTACTGCTGGTAACAAAAGACGTTTCTATGAAGACATCTTCGTTGGAGAGTTGGAGCGGTAGCAGCGGTGCAAAGTGGAGATCTCCGAACGCTAGGCAGAAAGGGGGGCTGGTCGGATCGTACGAGACTTCTGTATCGAGAGAGGGTGTCAGCGCTGCTCCGGGGTCCACTTCCTCCTTCATTTCATATACCAGAATTCTCCTTCGAATGATCCTGGAAAGTGCGGGGAAAATCAGATCCGACGCATAAACGCCCCCCATATCGTAAGGCAGGGCCATGTGTGATAAGAATATTCGGAGTCGTGACGTGTCTTCTCGAAGAATGCGCAGGCTCGCCCTCTTGTTTGCGATGAAATCTTTGAGCCGCCGGCGTTGGGCCCCATCTGAACTCTCGAGTATTCTGGTATAGTCGTCGGAAACCAAAGCCCGTAACTCCTTGGATCGCGGTGTCTGGCCTCACCGTGTGGCGGTCGATTCCATCCTGCGACAATAAGAGATATACGATAGAATCGAAACCGCAGATTCCAAAGGTCCAAGGGTAATGTTCTTCCAGCCGCAGATGAAGAGTTGAACGGATTCGTTCAAGGAAGGAATGACGGGATCGATCAGAGATGGCTCTAGTCTCCATGGCTGGGGGCGCTAGACGGATAGGGTAGAAATCATTGATGGTTGGTATATGAACCATGGCATATTATTTCAAAGGCAACGGTAGAGAAAGTGAAAGTGAGGTTCTATTTTTAAGGGAGTGGAGGTGCCTAACTACACTAGATAGGTAGATTGGTCTTAGATTTTTAGAAGATTTGAAAATGCTATAAGTTTTTGTATTTTTAAGAAATTAAAAGTTACCAAGAGCAAGCAATGATTCTGATACTATGGAAGGACCCCCATCTTGGCCGATGTAGAGGGTAAATTTTTTGACCGATATTAAAAACTAATAACTGTACGACGAGGAGGGAGTGGCTACACTCTGGCTTCCACCTAAAATCGCTTGAATTTTTTCGAAATCTGTTTCCGGCTCATCCTCGCATCCCATTGTTTTTTACGCCTCTCCCGCCGCTGAAGCTTCCGTCTTCTGCGCAGCTCACCTTGAGGTCACAGGCAGCGACTTCCTCCGTGGCCTTGCGTGCATGGGCGTGTCTCGACGACCCGGCCGGAGCGGATAGCAGGTTTACTAGCAAGTTTTATATGTCACTCCTGGATGACTGGTACGATCCTACACCAATTTTTTATATTGCAGGAGTTCATGACCGAATATCGATCGTGTTTTCTCGGAGAATTTCGCGATTCCTTTAGACTATACGACGTGGAATGTCAAATGTTGGGGTGACACCATGGGGTGGTAGAAAAGCATCGGCGTAATCCTTAAAGAAAACCCCTGGTCTATAGCCGTGAGCTCGAGATTCATGAAGATCTTCGGATATTTGGGAGGACATAATTAAGTGCAGAGATACTCTTACAAGTCGAGCTGCGACTCGGACTTTTATCGAAGGTTTTCGTGGTTTCTGCTCGATTTCTGAATCCGTAACAATCGTTTGTTCTTTCTTCTTTTCTGCACTCGAAGTTGTTACTGATTGCAACCGCAGTTTAGAGGTAAAGCGGGTGCAACCTCAAGACTTGAAAATGTTGGCTCCTTTACAATGTTCATAGTACAAATATCGACTGCTAAGTCAGGAAGTCGTTCTGATTGAAACCGTATTAAATTTAGGGTTTATTACTTGTGCTTTCCATCAAGCCACTCCCGCGAAGCGTATGCTTGTTTGCTTCGTCTTTCCATGAGCTCACATTGCACTATCACCGTTTTTGAGAGCTTATCGGTTTTTGATAATCATCTATTAACGCATCTACATGATGCCTCATATCGACAATCTTTGCGCCCGATAGGAAGGTCACGAGGATTGTCATGGACATTACGAAGAAGGCACCGTTGTTCATGTATTCCGTGATACGCAACTTTCGTGCTTGGAGTTCTCAAGGACCCGACTACCGTCACTGGTCCCTATTGCCCCATTTTCGAAAGAAGCCCGTAAAGATCTTTGCGGTATCAACCGGCTCATTTAACGAACCTGGAAGAAGCGGCGACCAATCAGACCTGACCCTTGATGAGTACTGTGTATTATCAAAAGATCTCTGACTTAGAGCAAAGCTGAATATTCACATGAAGTTGCATGCAAGGTGGTTGTAACATTTGAATGGAACAGCTGTGCATCTTTCGAAGATTTTTTGTCTTCCTTTTTTTTTACTTTTTCTTTTCGTTGAAAAGAATCTCTGTGGTTGAGACTAGGACGGTATCGATCGTCTTGAGCCCCCAACTTTCGTTCTTGATTAATGAAAACATCCTTGGCAAATGCTTTCGCGGTTCGTCTTTCATAAATCCAAGAATTTCACCTCGACAATGAAATACGAATGCCCCCAATGTCCCTATTAATCATTACTCCGGTCCCGAAGACCAACACAATGTTCGAGTTCGGGAAAGTTCCGAAATCCATGATTCCGACCTTGATCCTCTGCGCGTGGTCTCGATCCGAGGAGTCCCGTGCCACTCTCCCAGTCCCTCCTCCATTTGTAGGCCCGAAGTTTGCTCTGCCCTTAGGGACTGGAACTTCCCCTTATTAGCGAGGAAGACATTGAAGAAACTCGCTAAACGGTGAAAATTTGCTCAAGAGACTTGTTCTTGTTGTGGGGCATCTTTGCTTGGGAAAAGAACTCCTCCCGCGGAGCAGACAACAGAACATTCAGCGTAGCCGGCGTTATTTGAAAATCTTCCTTGAACTTCTTCCAGCTTTCTTTCTTGAAGTCCCCGCTCGAGCTTATCGGCGTGAACTCGGACGCAAGTTGTGAATGTGGCGCTTCACAATAGTCTTCCTCTTGCGGCGCTCCGGCCACTCGCTCGCGCTTATAGCAACCCGCATGTACACCCTTAACTTGCTTCATCGTCACCTTCGGGTATGCAAGCGTCTGGCTTGGGATCGGGTTTGTTCAAAAGGTGCTCTGCAAGTCTCTTGAGTGCGCGTAGTTCGTGTTGCCCAGCCACTTGAAGAACTCCCTGGAGATGGTACCATCACCTAGTTTCCACTTGCCCAATTCCTTCATCTTCTTCCCTGAGTCAGGGTCGATGAGCTCACCCTAGCGCAGGGTGTGCAGATATGAGCTCACTCCATACATCGTAAACATCATTAGGGGCGCAGATGATTTTGAGCTCGTTCTGGATGTTCAGGTTGTCTTTCGATGAGGATGAGCTTCCTTTCAGTAACTTCTGGGTCCTCTTAACATCGATCGGTCTGCAAACCGAGCGCAGCGGCCTCCATAAACTCCTGTATCAATAAGTAGCGACAGCGGGTTAGTAAATGAACTCGAGTCGAGTTGAAATGGGGGGAGTCATGAATAAGACCAAAACCAGGAACATCTCAAGAGCAATCAATGACGTCTTAAGTTCAACTCGGGTCGAGTTGAATAACATGGCGCATACCTCGTACTTATCCTTAGATTGCTTCTGGGCCTTTGTCTTCTTCTTCGCAAGGGCCCTCCCAACCTCAGTTGCCTCGTTTGGTGGCATCGGTCTACCCAGGGAAATCCACAACTCGCGCGCTCCAATTATATTTGTGGCCCACGTTGGGTTGGTGTTCATGAAGTGGTTGACCCTGTTGTAGTATCTGGATATTTTCGGATGATGGACTTGTCTTCGTTCCAGACAACAAAGCATTCCCAACTCCTGAAATGCTTCTTTATCGACTCGTCGACATCCGATCTCAACAACAAGCTGCCGAGGCCTCGACGCGGTGTTGGCCATTCACCATTAAGAAATCCCGTCTTTGATCTCCTCCCACGTTTACGGTTTGACGAGCTCGTCCCTTCCGGGAATACGCAGTGTGTTCTTCTTATCCTTGTTGGACATCTCGATCGGGGAAGTGCATAGTTGCCTCCACCTTCTCTGCTGCTCTAGGTTCGAACGTTTAGGGATCTTTGGAGGGTATGAAGAAGTCTGCTTTCGGTCGGAATCGAAAATGTCGATTGATTCGAAAGACGTAGGAGTCACGGCATTGAGCCCGATGGTTCTTGAAGATCTCCATCGAATCCTTGTAGCTCGCGAGTACCTTATCATTGTCATTGGAATGTCTGTGGTGAGGCGACGCGAGGCTCGTGGGATCGACCTCCATCGGCTCCGCCCGGCATCGACTTCTTCGTCGTTACGGCCTTGAGGCTTCTTGGTGTTGGGCGTTACCGGTGTGTGTGCGCGCGCCTTGCGTCTCACGCGTGCCGCTCCCTTTTGTGTCGAGTCGATAGAGAATGGACTCGTGGCTCCCACTCACGAATGCTCACCTCTTGAGTTAAGCGTAAGGGCACCATCTCGTGCCTTGGTTCTATCCAACTTCATCTTGACGCGAACCATTGCGTTCGGTAGTCTTTCGGATTCTAGGAGCAAGAACATCGGGGGTATGCATCCCCATTCGAGTCAATGTCTGCCCTCCATTATGTGTTTCTCAACATCCTTTGCAAGGCTCTCGTATCGCGTATTCTTAAGGCTATTGTGGTATGACCATGCGTTAAAATCGATCGAAGTCCTCCTTGAATCATGTATGAGAAGCGGTACTCATTATCACTACCGTCTTCATTGCTTTGAGTGACAAACAACACAGTCACGCATATGAAATCTCCGGTCTTTGAAACGATGTCGATAACGCACTCCTCCATGTTCACGGGAAGGGAATTCTCCGATCCCATTGTCTTGTAATCACGCGCCACGTTATTTGTGTGCGGCGTAAGTGCGATCTCCGATAATCAACGTCATACGGGCGCGGTACTCCCACAAATCACCATAGAGAACGGGGTCACCGAAGCCGCCGCGCCTCACGAGGAACGAATGGCTTGAAGAATGCGTTAAGGCGTTGTTTCGGGGTTTCGATGTCTGCAGGACATAAAATCATAGTCATAAGCGCTCGAGGATATCTAGTGGAGGAAATGATATCCAACTCGAATCGAGTTGAATGTAATGTGTCGCTACATTGAATTTGCATGGTATATTAAATTGATTAGATTTGACACTCTGGACTTTTCGAACGTAATTATCATAAAATAAAACTATATTTTTTATAACAACGAAGCATGGGACAAAGATTAGACTAACGTTTAGGTGCACATTTGGAAAACGGAAAATCATGGGAATTCTTCCAGGTTGAATTTTGTTATTCTGACCTCTTGTAGTCTTGTTTCTGATGAATACAATATTGGATTGATAGAAAATTGATATTTAATATATATACATATATATACAAATAATAATAATGATATTATATATAACGGATTCCATTATTTCACACGGAGTGAATGAGTGATTGCAAAATGAAGCAACTCATGACTAAGTACAAGAATTTCAGCGATTACTGTACAACTTTGAATCAAATTTTGTGTTTCATATGTGGGCGATATTGCCAATCAAACCGTATACCCTAGAGGTCCATGGAGTTTACAACTTGCTCCGTACATTACATATAAAATCTTACGTGGAATTTGCATGGTATCTTTAATTGATTCGATTTGATACTCTGGAATCTCGGAACTTAATTATCATAAAATAAAATCATATTGTTTTGATAACAACGCTGCATGAAACAAAGGTTGGACGAGCAATTAGGTGTACATTTGGAAGATCGAAAATCATAGAAAACCTTACATGGTTGAATTTTGATGTTACAGCATCTTGTTGCCTGAAAAATACAATATTGGAATGACAAAAGTTTTTATTTTACGTGTTTGACATATTTAAAGAAATAAAGATGTAGGTATTATATACAACAAATTCCGTTAGTTCCCACCGATTAATTGCAAGTTGTAGCAACTCATGACTAGATACAGTAATTTTGAGCAATTTTGTACATCTTTGAATCAAATTTTTGTCTTGTATAAGGTCGATATTGTCAATCAAACCATATATTATAGACGTCCATGGAATTTACAACTTGCTTTATATATTACGTAAACTATTTTACGTAGAACTCCCATGATATTTGAAATTTTACGGCATGCCTTCAGGATACATCATTGACAACCTCCAGCACGAGCCTTTATGCACTTGAATTTAAAATTGACAAGAATGTATAAGATTTAGAGTTCTTGAATTTTAGTGTTACAACATCTTCTTGTCAGTTAAGTACAATATTAGAAAGACAAAAATAATTCTAATTTTTATATACAAGTATATAACTATATACAGAAATAAAGATATAGATATTATATACAACGAATTTCAATATTTCGTATAGATAGAAAGCAAATTATAGCAACTTCGACTAACTACGATTGACTTGAAGATTACCCTAAACTTTGAATCAAATTCTTTGTTTTGTATACGGGAAGTATTGCAAATCAAACCATATCTTTGTAGAGGTCCATGAAGTTTACAACTTGCTCCATATACTACATGCACCATCTTACGTGGAATTTGCATGATATTTGGAATTGGTTAAATTCAATATTCCAAACTTTTAAAACTTAATCATTAGAAAATTAAATTCCATTGTTTGATAACCACGAAGCAAAAAAAAAAGGAGGTTTGGAGAAGTCTTTAGGTGCACATTTAGAAGACAGAAAAATCATGGGAATTCTTCCACGGTTGAATTGGTGTTATTCTGACTTCTTATTGCATACCAAATATAATAACACATTGATATCAACTTTCTATTATTTATATATTTATATATATTTATTTATTTATATTTATATATATTATATATATTTTAATAACATCTCTATCGTGTTCTATTACTTCTCACGGATTGATTGCAAATTGTAGCAACTCATGACTAAATACAGTAATTTCAGCAATTCTGTACAACTTTGAATCAAATTTTGTGTTTCATATGTGGGCGATATTGTTAATCAAACCGTATACTCTAGAGATCCATGGAGTTTACAACTTGCTCCGTACATTACATATACAATCTTACGTGGGATTTGCATGGTATATTAAATTGATTCGATTTGATACTCTGGACTTTTGAAACTTAATTTATCATAAAAAAAAGTCATATTGTTTTTATAATAACGAAGCACGGAACAAGAGTTGGACGAGCAGGTGCACATTTGGAAGATGGAAAATTATAGGAATTCTTACAAGGTTGAATTGTGATATTACAGCCTCTTGTTGCATGATAAATACAATATTGGAATGACAGAAACTTTCTATTTCCTACATATACATATATACACATTAAAGATGTAGGTATTATATACAATGGATTCCATTATTTCTCACGGATTGATTGCAAGTTGTAGCAATTCATGACTAAGTACAGTAATTTCAACGATTAAGGCCTAATTCGTTAAATTGAGACTTTCGCCAGTCTCAATTTAATTCTCCTTGATTTTTGATCCTCGGACCGAGAATGCATTCGCAGGTACTGTTTTTTCTTCAACCTCTCACCGCTTGACACCTGGCGTGAAGCGGCTGCATCAGAAAACATTCTCGGGCCGAGAATGTATTTGCGCCACTTCTTTCTTCTCTACCACTCACCGCATGACACCTGGCATGAAGCGCTTGCTTTCGAAAATCATTCTCGGACCGAGAATGTCCGCAGCGAGAGAAGAGAAAAAAAAATTGAATCGATCCCTGGAGTGCAAAAGTCTCATTTTGCGCAAAAAGTCTCAATTTAACGAATTAGGCCATGATTATGTACATCTTTGAATCAAATTTGTGTTTCATATGAGGCGATATTGCCAATCAAATCATATCTTTCTAGAGGTCCATGGAGTTTACAACTTGCTCCGTACATTACATGTATAATCTTACGTGAAATTCGCATGGTATCTTAAATTGATTAGATTTTATACTCTGGACTTTTGAAACTTAATTATCATAAAATAAAACTACATTGTTTTGATAACTATGAAACATATAACAAAGGTTGAACGAGCGAATACGAGTACATTTAGAATACGAAAAGTAGAGAGAAATCTTACATGGTTAAATTGTGATGGTACAGTCTCTTGTTGCCTGATGAATACAATATTGGAATGACAAAAACTTTCTATCTTCTATATATACATATATATACAAATAATAATAAAGATAATATATATATCGGATTCCATTATTTCACACGGAGTGATTGCAAAATGAAGCAACTCATGACTAAGTACAATAATTTCAGCGATTCTGTACAACTTTGAATCAAAATTTGTGTATCATATGTGGGCGATATTGCCAATCAAACCGTATACCCTAGAGGTCCATGGAGTTTACAACTTGCTCCGTACATTACATATAAAATCTTACGTGAAATTTGCATGGTATATTAAATTGATTCGATTTGATACTCTGGACTTTTGGAACTTAATTTATCATAAAATAAAACTATATTGTTTTGATAACAACGAGGCACGAACCAAAGGTAACACAAGCGATTTGGTGCACATTTATAAGAAGGAAAATCATGGGAATTTGTACATGGTTGAATTTTGATGTTACGACCTCTTGTTGCCAAATAAATACAATATTGGAATGATAGAAACTTTTTATTTTCTATAAATACATATATACACAAATAAAGATATAGATAGTATATACAACGAATTCCATTGTTTCTCACCGATTAATTGCAAGTTATAGCAATTCATTCATGACTAAATACAGTAATTTTGCCGATTATGTACATCTTTGAATCAAATTTTTGTTTCATATAAAGGCGATATTGCCAAGCGGTATCAGTATCTTTCTAGAGCTCCATAGAGTTTACAACTTGCTCCGTACATTATATATTCAATCCTACGTGGAATTTGCATGGTACTTGAAATTGATTAAATTAAATATTTTGGACTTTTAAAACTTGATTATTATAAAATAAAATCATATCGGTTTGATAACAACGAAGCATGAAACAAAGGTTGGACTTTCATCTAGAAAGCACAAAGTTTTGCGACAAACATCTCATTACATTATTGTCAAACTCAAGCCCTAAACCTTGTGCACTAATTCATACATGTACTTATCTTTCATTTACTTTAGTTTTTCACGACTATAATTATGTATTCTTTAATTTTTTTCGGATGTTCATGTACATGTAATCTTGATATGTCTTTGTAATGGCAAGTTTTTGGCTACAAGTACAAGAACACAAATGATGAAAGACTTTGTTTCCGATTCCATGTGATGTTATCTCGAGTTCAAAAAATGCTTTACATGTACCGTTTTACATGTAAGTTACGTAAATATAAAAATAAACAAATATTCAAATCATAAAATGCAAAAATCGCATATCAACCCAAAAGTCGGCTCAAAAATCAACCCAAAGGTGAACCCAAAAAGTCAACCCAAAAAGTCAACCCACAACGATAAATCAAAGTGAACCCAAAAAGTCAACCCAATAACTCAACCGAAAGTCACCAAAAAACTCAACCTATAAAGTCAAAAAGTCAATCCAAAGGTGAATTAGAAATGACAACCCAACAATCAACCCAAAAAGGCAGCACTACAAAATCAATCCAAAAAGTTAACTCAAAAAGTCGCCAATAAATAACCCTAAGAGTCATCTCGGAAATCAGCTCCAAAAAGTCAACCCAAAAACCTACTCAAAAAGTCAATCCAAAAAAGTAAACCCGAAAAATCAGCGCAGAAAGATCGATCCAAAAAGTCACACCTAAAAGTCAACCCAAAACGTCAACCCAAAAAGTCAGCCCAAAACGTCAACCCAAAAAATCAGCCCAAACCGTCAACCCAAAAAGTCAACCCAAAAAGTCAGCCCAAAAAGTCAACCCAAAAGTATGCCTAAAAAGTCAACCTAAAAAGTCGCTCTAAATAGTGAACCTAAAAAATCACTCTAAATAGTCAACCCAATAGTATGCCTAAAAAGTCAACCTAAAAAGTCGCTCTAAATAGTGAACCTAAAAAATCACTCTAAATAGTCAACCCAATAGTATGCCTAAAAAGTCAACCCAAAAAGTCAGCGTAGAATTCAACCTAGAAGGTAACCCAAAAAGTCAACCTAAAAAACTCTACCAAAAAAGTCAACCTAAAAAACTCTACCCAAAAAGTCAACCCAAAAAGTGATCCCAAAAAGTCCACCATAGTCCTAAATCCTAAATCCTAACTCCTAAATTATAAATTCTAAATCCTAAATCCTAAATCCTATTTCCTAAATCCTTATTCGTAAATGCTAAACCCTAAATCCTATTTTCTACATCCTTTTTCCTAAATCTTTTTTCCTATATCCTTTTTCCTAAATCCTATTTTCTAAATCCTCTTCCCTAAATCCTCTTTCCTAAATCCTATTTCCTAAATCCTTTTTCCTAAATCCTATTTCCAAAATCCTATTTCCTAAATCCTATTTCCTAAATCCTATTTCCGTGAGAGTTTTTTAAAATCCTATTCCCTGAATCCTATTTCCTAAATCCTATTTCCTAAATCCTATTTCCTAAATCCTATTTCCTAAATCCTATTTCCTAAACCCTAATTTCATAAATCCTATTTCCTAAATCCTATTTTCTAAATCCTATTTCCTAAACCCTATTTCCTAATTCTAAATTCTAACTCCTAATTTCAAATCCTATTTCCAAAATCCTATTTCCTAAATCCTACTTCCTAAATCCTATTTCCTAAATCCTATTTATAAATCCTATTTCCTAAATCCTATTTCCTAAATCCTATTTCATAAATCCTATTTCCTAAATCCTATTTCCTAAATCCTATTTCCTAAATCCTATTTCCTAAATTCTATTTCCCTAATTCTAAACCCTAACTCCTATCTTTTAAATCCTATTTCCTAAATCCTATTTCCTAAATCCTATTTCCTAAACCCTATTTCCCTAATTCTAAATTCTAACTCCTATCTTCTAAATCCTATTTCCAAAATCCTATTTCCAAAATCCTATTTCCTAAATCCTATTTCCTAAATCCTATTTCCTAAATCCTATTTCCCTAATTCTAAATTCTAACTCCTATCTTCTAAATCCTATTTCCTAAATCCTAATTCCTAAATCCTATTTCCTAAATCCTATTTCCCTAATTCTAAATTCTAACTCCCATCTTCTAAATCCTATTTCCTAAATCCTATTTCCTAAATCCTATGTTGTATGTTCTAAGTCCTACGAACGGATGAACATTGAATCTCAAATTTCATCCATCATTTTCTCTTCCATACAAGGTCCAATTGGGACACAAGTCACCTTTTCGGAATCCCTACACCTCACACATCGACGTGGTGGGGCCCAATTCTCATTCCCATGTGTTATCAATAAACTCTTAAAGTGGGCATGCAAATTTGGCATCACGATTCATCACCCATTCATACCATACAAAGATAACACGCTCTAGGGCACCAAAATCTCATTCCAAGAGTATATCACACGTCTCGTTTGGATGTAAATCAAGTGAGTTAAGAGCGGATGAAGTTTACAATTTTAAACTTCATCCGCTCATATCTCATCCATATATGGTCCGATTGAGACTCATGATACCTTTCCGGAATCCTCATAACACGCACATTGACGTAGTAGGCCTATCTTTGGACGAAGAGTCACTCAAAAAAAGTCAAACTTTTCCGCCTCCTAGAAGATTAAAAGTCAAACATCAAATATCTCGCAAATGAAGACACTTTTAGGGATTTTTATTTCGCCATTGGAATCGTAGGCATAGAAAATGGGGGGGAAGGTGAAGACCCCACGATCCCAATCCACCCCAATGAACCTGAAATCAACCATTTCCACATTGCTAAAAACAGCCTATAGGTCGAAATCGGTAACGAATCTCAAAAAACGGAGTACACCATCCGAATCACAAGCATTGATTTAGGTGAGGTAGCTCACGACAAACTTTCAAAAAACCACTCCTAAAGCCTAAGTCAACAGCTCGCCAAAAAAGTCAACACCTCCATATCTCACAAACGGTGAAACTTTTAGGGCTTTTTATTGCACCATTGGAACCGGAACAATCAAAAATGGGGGGGGTAGGTCCAACAAAATCTTAAAAATAAGCTGCTCAAAAAATTTGGGACACCCATGTAACCCTAAACCCTAAACCCTAAACCCTAAACCCTAAACCCTAAACCCTAAACCCTAAACCCTAAACCCTAAACCCTAAACCCATGACTTTGAGCCTTAATGGCAAGAAAGTTCCAAAGATGTATATTTTAAGTGAACAAAAATGACGACAAGATTCATTTTTGATTCTCTCCATTGAAAGATATCTTGCTCTAAAGTACTTAAAGTTCATTCTAAATCTTCATCAAACGTCTCATTTGACTATAAATTGAGTGAGATAAAGACGGATGAACTTTACAATTTCAAACTTCATCCGCCGATTTCTCGTGCATAAATGGTCCGATTTGGTCTCAAGGCACCTTTTCGGAATCCCTATACCGTACACATTGATGTGGTGGGACCCAACTTGAAAACCCGTAGACAAACTCAAAACTTGAAAGGTGCGTGACCGCGAATGAGGTCACGATTTATCAATGTAATATCCAACAAAAGTATTACACGCTCTAGAGTACTAGAAGCACATTCTAAATCTATATCAAACGTCTCATTTGACTCTAAATTGAGTGAGATATAGGCGGATGAAGTTTAGAAATCCAAACTTCATCCGCATTTTTCTCATCCATAAATAGTCGGATTAGGTCCCAAGATACCTTTACCCAATACGCATATCTTGCACATTGACGTGGATGTCCTATTATTCAAATAAACAATCTTTCAAAAAGTCAACCATTTCCTCTACCGGGGGGCTAGAAAGTCAAACATCATATATCTCACAAATGAAGATACTTGTAGGGTTTATTTTTACTTTTTTGGAATCGTAGACATCAAAAATAGGGGGGGTTGTGACAATCCCACAACCCCAATCCACTCCAATCTACCTGAAAATGATCATTTACAAGCTTGCTAAAAACAGCCAAAAGTCACGATCGGTGACTAAACTCAAAAAATCGATGGTACCATCGGATTCACAAGCATCGATTTAGTGGGGGTAGGAAGTTGAATATTTTCAAAAAGCCACTTCTATGGCCAAAGTCAACTACACCACTAAAAAGTCAACGCCTCCATATCTCCCAAATCACGACAGTTGTAGGGTTTATTATTGGACCATTGGAACCGCAACATACAACAATGGGGGGGTAGAGCCAAAAAAATTCCAAATATAAGCATGCCAAAAATGGCCACCCCTCCATGTAACCCTAAAACCCTAAACCCTAAACCCTAAACCCTAAACCCTAAACCCTAAACCCTAAACCCTAAACCCTAAACCCCTAAACCCTAAACCCTAAACCCTAAACCCTAAATTCCAAATATAAGCATGCCAAAAATGGCCACCCCTCCATGTAACCCTTAAACCCTAAACCCTAAACCCTAAACCCTAAACCCTAAACCCTAAACCCTAAACCCTAAACCCTAAACCCTAAACCCTAAACCCTAAACCCTAAACCCTAAACCCTAAACCCTAAACCCTGAACCCTAAACCCTAAACCCTAAACCCTAAACCCTAAACCTGCAACCCAACAAACAAAGTTGAGATCCAATGGTGGATGAAGGAGATACAACTCTTCAAGAATCATGTACTTTACTAAAAAAATCTAGTTTAGAAACATCATATGATATTCATACAAGGTTCATTCAGAATCTTCCAACCATAAAGTTGTTGGATTTCATTCTACCCCCTGCTGTTTCGAATGTGATTGTTTTGACTTTGGTCAGGCATTGACGTACTATTTCTAGTTCGTGTGAAGTTCAAACCTTCCGGAGATCGTAGAGTCTTCTCATACATTTCCAGAAAGACCATCCATGCTTCAGAATTCCTTTTCCTATTAGTGCAAATCTACTCTCGAAATTCGAAAACACTATTAGGGCATGCTGAAATTCACCCAAAAGGCCAAAGCTGAAGTTTATCCCCACGTATCTTCAGAATTCAGCTGGGCAAAAACACCTAGATCGCAGCAGCTTCAAAAAGTCTCACTTGAACCCCAAACTCCAACTTCACCACCTTCTGTGTCTTGGTGTATTGCAGGGTGAGATTAAAGGTCGCGACCGAGCGAATATCCTCGCTGAAAGATTGCCAATTACCAGTTATCATTTACAGTTTCTTCGAAACCAGGTTCCTCCGCCTTTGAGGTGTCCGCGATTCTCTAAACATTGGGCTCCAATTCGACGACATATGACGAAAGATTACCTACGGTAGGCAGCTAGAATTCCTCTACAGCGAAATCTAGAACAATATCGGAAAGCCATACGATTAGGGAACAAGCACGATAGTAAAAGCTCTACTTCACGGAACTGACCCTGTTCCTGAGAACAGCACCGTTCACCTCATCGCTTCCCAAGACCACCCAAAGTGACTGCTTGGAACCTAGCGATCTTGGTACCAAAAGTTCTTTCCATCACCTATAAAAAAGTTCCAGACAACGGACAACTTAAAGGCCACAGACTTCGGTGCATTCCCAGAAATGAGGTCCACATATAGAGCTGACAATTGGCCACGTCGAATCCTAAACCAACTTCCATAACTACTTTCGGGCACTGATTCACGATGAAATATATGCAAATACACCTCGTTCGAAGTTGCGAATGCGTAAATCAGAGTTGCAAGGTCGAATCAAACTAACAGAATCTAAGCAACCTATGACTTCCAAAAAAACCTCCCACTGAGCATTTCGACGAAGTTAGAACACTTGAGATTGAAGACTGACAACATGATATTATCTGATGATGGATCTAGACGATGATCCTGTTCATATGGTATAGATTCTGAGTCAATAAAAAAGGTGCTGTGTGACGATGATTCTACTCGGACACATGCAATCAGATACAGATTCTATCAGCATGTCATTCATACAATAAATTCTAGGTAAATTCCCCTGTTCAGAAGCCGGCTAAGAATCTTCCTGGAACCATGCATGCACGACCGTCAGCCTGGCGTCACACTATCGACAGAGCATCTTCATGGCGGGTTCGCTTGGGCGTTGGGCGGCTGCGGTTGTGCCTCGTGCAAGTATTCCCCCTGGTTGTGTTTTATCACAGTCCGCCACCCTGAACCATATCTATGGATGATGTGCCTAGCTGCTTCAACACGCGAATTATAATTCTGGTTTCTCGGATAGAACGTGCTGTTCGATTTCCTCAATAATAGCGCATGCTCGGGGAACCTCTTGGCTGCATCGGTTGCTTTACTATGAAAGTACCACCGGGCATGTTTGAGGAAGTCCACTATCTGTTCCTGGACATCGGGAGAATCGAGCTCGTAACCGGGGTACCGGTCCGTTCGGGGTGGTCGGCCTTGAAGGGCTTGCTGTAGACGGGCTATTTCTTGTCGCTCCCAGACACGGGCTTTGTAGAGTTGCGCACTCATGAATTTGCCGTGCCATCCCATGGCATTACGTGCTAAAGTCAACGTGTGAACCGTATTATCGGGCGGAGACTTGGAGTTGTGGCCACAAATCGTGTTGGTGAAGCGCGTGAGGTAATCTGCAAAAGAGTTTAGGAACTGATGGAATCGCAGGTGCTTCACTTCGAAGGGCCCTCCCGTTAGAGTCTCTAGGTGGTCCCACTTTAACAGATTGTTACTGTCGCAATGTTGCAACCCTTGGGCCATCGTTTCGCACCGCAGAGTTACCTCGAGCCGGGTGGCGCAAATGATATTCCTCGAACGTTCGCGATCCATGGATCGCCAATAGGTTAAGATATCGGTCAATTGTTTCTGTCGGGTGCGCATGGTTCTTATTGTTCCGGGCATCTCATCCATCATAGCTCTCGGTATGAACGACACTATAGCATGACAGATTTCTGAATATACCTTGTAGTTTTGGATGCTCCGATCCTCCTTTGGTTGGAATTCCAACGACCCGAATTCTTCGGTGTTGCACATGTCGTATACCTTGCTGGTGCCGACGAAACCCTTTGTGGGATGCCTGAGCTGCTGCGCACTGTACTTGTATAGCTCGATGTCGCTGTCCGGGCGGGCGGGAACCACGACACCGTAGTCAAATATATTCAGATCGGTTGGCACGTCGGTTCCCATCTTCCTTCTGTAGTTGTCTATGAAACGGTCGATGATGGGTTGGAGTACCGAAGCTTGGTACTTCATTCCGAAAAATCCGACCCTGCATATCTTGATTCCCAATCGCTGCAGCGCTCCGGACATTGCGTGTAGTGAGACGTTGACCTGGTTCCTCGATAGAACGCGATCATCGTTCTCCGCGATTGTGAGCGTCATCCCGTAACCCGATCTCAGCAGGTCCACGATGTTCTGCTTACAGGCTTGCCGTGCAGCTGGTCCCTCACCGGCGTAGACCTTGACGAGGATGGGGTCGGTGACAACGCACAACCAGTCCTTGAATTCATCTGAATCGGAGACATTGAGGTATCGGTTGGCAGGGCGTGCTACGATGACGAATAAGTTTGGGAGGTCTTCGACCAACATGAGGAAATTGCACCTGTCTATATCGATTCCTAAACCCGTCTCGGTCGGTGGTGCCAACGGCTCCCAAAATCGACGCAACAAATCGGAGCCCTGGGGGGTGGGTTCGGCAGCTGCTGGCTGTGATGTACCGCTTGCACTCGTACTTGCTACTGCTGGTAACAGCGCACGTTCTATGAAGACATCTTCGTTGGAGAGTTGGAGCGGTAGCAGCGGTGCAAAGTGGAGATCTCCGAACGCTAGGCAGAAAGGGGGGCTGGTCGGATCGTACGAGACTTCTGTATCGAGAGAGGGTGTCAGCGCTGCTCCGGGGTCCACTTCCTCCTTCATTTCATATACCAGAATTCTCCTTCGAATGATCCTGGAAAGTGCGGGGAAAATCAGATCCGACGCATAAACGCCCCCCATATCGTAAGGCAGGGCCATGTGTGATAAGAATATTCGGAGTCGTGACGTGTCTTCTCGAAGAATGCGCAGGCTCGCCCTCTTGTTTGCGATGAAATCTTTGAGCCGCCGGCGTTGGGCCCCATCTGAACTCTCGAGTATTCTGGTATAGTCGTCGGAAACCAAAGCCCGTAACTCCTTGGATCGCAGGTAATCTGGCCTCACCGTGGCAGGGTCGATTCCATCCTGCAGCAATAAGAGATATACGATAGAATCGAAACCGCAGTTTCCAAAGGTCCAAGGGTAATGTTCTTCCAGCCGCAGATGAAGAGTTGAACGGATTCGTTCAAGGAAGGAATGACGGGATCGATCAGAGATGGCTCTAGTCTCCATGGCTGGGGGCGCTAGACGGATAGGGTAGAAATCATTGATGGTTGGTATATGAACCATGGCATATTATTTCAAAGGCAACGGTAGAGAAAGTGAAAGTGAGGTTCTATTTTTAAGGGAGTGGAGGTGCCTAACTACACTAGATAGGTAGATTGGTCTTAGATTTTTAGAAGATTTGAAAATGCTATAAGTTTTTGTATTTTTAAGAAATTAAAAGTTACCAAGAGCAAGCACTGATTCTGATACTATGGAAGGACCCCCATCTTGGCCGATGTAGAGGGTAAATTTTTTGACCGATATTAAAAACTAATAACTGTACGACGAGGAGGGAGTGGCTACACTCTGGCTTCCACCTAAAATCGCTTGAATTTTTTCGAAATCTGTTTCCGGCTCATCCCTGCATCCCGCTGTTTTCTGCCCTCCGCGCTGAAGCTTCCGTCTTCCTGCAGCTCACCTTGAGGTCACAGGCAGCGACTTCCTCCGTGGCCTTGCGTGCATGGGCGTGTCTCGACGACCCGGCCGGAGCGGATAGCAGGTTTACTAGCAAGTTTTATATGTCACTCCTGGATGACTGGTACGATCCTACACCAATTTTTTATATTGCAGGAGTTCATGACCCGAATATCAGTCGTGTTTTCCTCTGGAGAATTTCGCCAGATTCCTTTAGACTATACAGCGTGGAATGTCAAATGTTGGGGTGACACCATGGGAGTGGTAGAAAAGCATCGGCGTAATCCTTAAAGAAAACCCCTGGTCTATAGCCGTGAGCTCGAGATTCATGAAGATCTTCGGATATTTGGGAGGACATAATTAAGTGCAGAGATACTCTTACAAGTCGAGCTGCGACTCGGACTTTTATCGAAGGTTTTCGTGGTTTCTGCTCGATTTCTGAATCCGTAACAATCGTTTGTTCTTTCTTCTTTTCTGCACTCGAAGTTGTTACTGATTGCAACCGCAGTTTAGAGGTAAAGCGGGTGCAACCTCAAGACTTGAAAATGTTGGCTCCTTTACAATGTTCATAGTACAAATATCGACTGCTAAGTCAGGAAGTCGTTCTGATTGAAACCGTATTAAATTTAGGGTTTATTACTTGTGCTTTCCATCAAGCCACTCCCGCGAAGCGTATGCTTGTTTGCTTCGTCTTTCCATGAGCTCACATTGCACTATCAGCTGTTTCGAGGAGCTTATCAGTTTTTGATAATCATCTATTAACGCATCTACATGATGCCTCATATCGACAATGCTGCGCCAGATAGGAAGGTCACGAGGATTGTCATGGACATTCTGAAGAAGGCACCTGTTGTTCATGTATTCCGTAGTACGCAACTTTCGTGCTTGGAGTTCTCAAGGACCCAGCTACCGTCCTGGTCCCTAGCTGCCCCATTTCTGAAAGAAGCCCGTAAAGATGCTGCAGCTGTCAACCGGGCTCATTTAACAGGCCTGGAAGAAGCACTGACCAAGTACAGCCCTTGATGAGTACTGTGTATTATCAAAAGATCTCTGACTTAGAGCAAAGCTGAATATTCACATGAAGTTGCATGCAAGGTGGTTGTAACATTTGAATGGAACAGCTGTGCATCTTTCGAAGATTTTTTGTCTTCCTTTTTTTTTACTTTTTCTTTTCGTTGAAAAGAATCTCTGTGGTTGAGACTAGGACGGTATCTGATCGTCTTCGAGCCCCCAAATGTCGTTCTTGATTAATGAAAACATCCTTGGCAAATGCTTTCGCAGAAGTTCGTCTTTCATAAATCCAAGAATTTCACCTCTGACAATGAAATACGAATGCCCCCAACTATCCCTATTAATCATTACTCCGGTCCCGAAGACCAACACAATGTTCTGAGTTCCAGGAAAGTTCCGGAAATCCATGATTCCGACCTTGATCCTCTGCGCAGTGGTCTCAGTCCAGGAGTCCCCGTGCCACTCTCCCAGCAAGTCCTCCTCCATGTTGTAGGCCCTGAAGTTTGCTCTGCCCTTAGGGACCTGGAACTTCCCCTTATTAGCGAGGAAGACATTGAAGAAACTCGCTGCAAACGGTGAAAGCTGCTCAAGAGACTTGTTCTTGTTGTGGGGCATCTTTGCTTGGGAAAAGAACTCCTCCCCCGGAGCAGACAACAGAACATTCAGCGTAGCCGGCGTTATTTGAAAATCTTCCTTGAACTTCTTCCAGCTTTCTTTCTTGAAGTCCCCGCTCGAGCTTATCAGCATGAACTCCGGACGCAAGTTGTGAATGTGGCGCTTCACAATAGTCTTCCTCTTGCAGCGCTCCAGCCACTCGCTCGCGCTATAGCAACCCGCATGTACACCCTTAACTTGCTTCATCGTCACCTTCGGGTATGCAAGCGTACGCTTGGGATCGGGTTTGTTCAAAAGGTGCTCTGCAAGTCTCTTGAGCTGCGCGTAGTTCGTGTTGCCCAGC
Organism: Bryum argenteum; assembly: GCA_037043015.1. Taxonomy (NCBI): domain Eukaryota; kingdom Viridiplantae; phylum Streptophyta; class Bryopsida; order Bryales; family Bryaceae; genus Bryum; species Bryum argenteum. Next base: position 22,172,001 of record CM073325.1, on the reverse strand, counting down.
CACTTGAAGAACTCCCTGGAGATGGTACCATCACCTAGTTTCCACTTGCCCAATTCCTTCATCTTCTTCCCTGAGTCAGGGTCGATGAGCTCACCCTAGCCTGGGAGTGTGCAGATATGAGCTCACTCCATACATCGTAAACATCATTAGGGGCGCAGATGATTTTGAGCTCGTTCTGGATGTTCAGGTTGTCTTTCGATGAGGATGAGCTTCCTTTCAGTAACTTCTGGGTCCTCTTAACATCGATCAGTGCAAACCTGAGCCTGGCAGCCTCCATAAACTCCTGTATCAATAAGTAGCGACAGCGGGTTAGTAAATGAACTCGAGTCGAGTTGAAATGGGGGGAGTCATGAATAAGACCAAAACCAGGAACATCTCAAGAGCAATCAATGACGTCTTAAGTTCAACTCGGGTCGAGTTGAATAACATGGCGCATACCTCGTACTTATCCTTAGATTGCTTCTGGGCCTTTGTCTTCTTCTTCGCAAGGGCCCTCCCAACCTCAGTTGCCTCGTTTGGTGGCATCGGTCTACCCAGGGAAATCCACAACTCGCGCGCTCCAATTATATTTGTGGCCCACGTTGGGTTGGTGTTCATGAAGTGGTTGACCCTGTTGTAGTATGCAGATATTTTCCGGATGATGGACTTGTCTTCGTTCCAGACAACAAAGCATTCCCAACTCCTGAAATGCTTCTTTATCGACTCGTCGACATCCGATCTCAACAACAACTGCTTCGAGGCCTCGACGCAGTGTTGGCCATTCACCATTAAGAAATCCCCGTCTTTGATCTCCTCCCACGTTTCTGGTTTGACGAGCTCGTCCTTCGGGAATACGCAGAGTGTGTTCTTCTTATCCTTGTTGGACATCTCGATCAGGAAGTGCATAGTTGCCTCCACCTTCTGCTGCTCTAGGTTCCGAACGTTTAGGGATGCTGGAGGGGTATGAAGCTGCTCGGTCGGAATCGAAAATGTCGATTCAGTTCCGAAGACGTAGGAGTCCTGGCATTGAGCCCAGTAGTTCTTGAAGATCTCCATCGAATCCTTGTAGCTCGCGAGTACCTTATCGCTGTCAGCTGGAATGTCTGTGAGAGCTGACGCGAGGCTCGTGGGATCGACCTCCATCGGCTCCGCCAGCATCGACTTCTTCGTCGTTACGGCCTTCAGGCTTCTTGGGTGTTGGAGCATTCTCGGACTGTGACGCGGCTGCCTTGCGTCTACGCGTACCACTCCCTTTTGTGTCAGGGGTCTGATAGAGAATGGACTCGTGGCTCCCACTCTGAATGCTCACCTCTTGAGTTAAACGTAAGGGCACCATCTGTGCCTTGGTTCTATCCAACTTCATCTTGACCTGAACCATTGCATTCAGTAGTGCTCGGATTCTAGGAGCAAGAACATCAGGGGGGTATGCATCCCCATTCGAGTCAATGTACCGGCCCTCCATTATGTGTTTCTCAACATCCTTTGCAAGGCTCTCGTATCGCGTATTCTTAAGGCTATTGTGGTATGACCATGCGTTAAAATCGATCAGAAGTCCTTGAATCATGTATGAGAAGCGGTACTCATTATCACTACCGTCTTCATTGCTAGAGCTGACAACAACACAGGTCACGCATATGAAATCTCCGGGTGCTGAAACGATGTCGATAACGCACTCCTCCATGTTCACGGGAAGGGAATTCTCCGATCCCATTGTACTTGGTAATCACAGCCACGTTATTTGTGTGCGGCGTAAGTGCGATACTCCAGTAATCAACGTCATACGGCGCACGGTACTCCCACAAATCACCATAGAGAACAGGGTCACCGAAAGCCGCCACGCCCTCACGAGGAACGAATGGCTTGAAGAATGCATTAAGACGTTGTTTCGGGGTTTCAGTATCTGCAGACATAAAATCATAGTCATAAGCACTCGAGGATATCTAGTGGAGGAAATGATATCCAACTCGAATCGAGTTGAATGTAATGTGTCCTTACATTGAATTTGCATGGTATATTAAATTGATTAGATTTGACACTCTGGACTTTTCGAACGTAATTATCATAAAATAAAACTATATTTTTTTATAACAACGAAGCATGGGACAAAGATTAGACTAACGTTTAGGTGCACATTTGGAAAACGGAAAATCATGGGAATTCTTCCAAGGTTGAATTTTGTTGTTACAGCCTCTTGTAGTCTTGTTTCCTGATGAATACAATATTGGATTGATAGAAAATTGATATTTAATATATATACATATATATACAAATAATAATAATGATATTATATATAACGGATTCCATTATTTCACACGGAGTGAATGAGTGATTGCAAAATGAAGCAACTCATGACTAAGTACAGTAATTTCAGCGATTCTGTACAACTTTGAATCAAATTTTGTGTTTCATATGTGGGCGATATTGCCAATCAAACCGTATACCCTAGAGGTCCATGGAGTTTACAACTTGCTCCGTACATTACATATAAAATCTTACGTGGAATTTGCATGGTATCTTTAATTGATTCGATTTGATACTCTGGAATCTCGGAACTTAATTATCATAAAATAAAATCATATTGTTTTGATAACAACGCTGCATGAAACAAAGGTTGGACGAGCAATTAGGTGTACATTTGGAAGATCGAAAATCATAGAAAACCTTACATGGTTGAATTTTGATGTTACAGCATCTTGTTGCCTGAAAAATACAATATTGGAATGACAAAAGTTTTTATTTTCTGTGTTTGACATATTTAAAGAAATAAAGATGTAGGTATTATATACAACAAATTCCGTTAGTTCCCACCGATTAATTGCAAGTTGTAGCAACTCATGACTAGATACAGTAATTTTGAGCAATTTTGTACATCTTTGAATCAAATTTTTGTCTTGTATAAGGTCGATATTGTCAATCAAACCATATATTATAGACGTCCATGGAATTTACAACTTGCTTTATATATTACGTAAACTATTTTACGTAGAACTCCCATGATATTTGAAATTTTACGGCATGCCTTCAGGATACATCATTGACAACCTCCAGCACGAGCCTTTATGCACTTGAATTTAAAATTGACAAGAATGTATAAGATTTAGAGTTACTGAATTTTAGTGTTACAACATCTTCTTGTCTGTTAAGTACAATATTAGAAAGACAAAAATAATTCTAATTTTTATATACACGTATATAACTATATACAGAAATAAAGATATAGATATTATATACAACGAATTTCAATATTTCGTATAGATAGAAAGCAAATTATAGCAACTTCTGACTAACTACAGTTGACTTGAAGATTACCCTAAACTTTGAATCAAATTACTGTTTTGTATACGGGAAGTATTGCAAATCAAACCATATACTGTAGAGGTCCATGAAGTTTACAACTTGCTCCATATACTACATGCACCATCTTACGTGGAATTTGCATGATATTTGGAATTGGTTAAATTCAATATTCCAAACTTTTAAAACTTAATCATTAGAAAATTAAATTCCATTGTTTGATAACCACGAAGCAAAAAAAGGAGGCTGGAGAAGTGCTTAGGTGCACATTTAGAAGACAGAAAATCATGGGAATTCTTCCACGGTTGAATTGGTGTTACAGCTTCTTATTGCATACCAAATATAATAACACATTGATATCAACTTTCTATTATTTATATATTTATATATATTTATTTATTTATATTTATATATATTATATATATTTTAATAACATCTCTATCGTGTTCTATTACTTCTCACGGATTGATTGCAAATTGTAGCAACTCATGACTAAATACAGTAATTTCAGCAATTCTGTACAACTTTGAATCAAATTTTGTGTTTCATATGTGGGCGATATTGTTAATCAAACCGTATACTCTAGAGATCCATGGAGTTTACAACTTGCTCCGTACATTACATATACAATCTTACGTGGGATTTGCATGGTATATTAAATTGATTCGATTTGATACTGACTTTTGAAACTTAATTTATCATAAAAAAAAGTCATATTGTTTTTATAATAACGAAGCACGGAACAAGAGTTGGACGAGCAGGTGCACATTTGGAAGATGGAAAATTATAGGAATTCTTACAAGGTTGAATTGTGATATTACAGCCTCTTGTTGCATGATAAATACAATATTGGAATGACAGAAACTTTCTATTTCCTACATATACATATATACACATTAAAGATGTAGGTATTATATACAATGGATTCCATTATTTCTCACGGATTGATTGCAAGTTGTAGCAATTCATGACTAAGTACAGTAATTTCAACGATTAAGGCCTAATTCGTTAAATTGAGACTTTCGCCAGTCTCAATTTAATTCTCCTTGATTTTTGATCCTCGGACCGAGAATGCATTCGCAGGTACTGTTTTTTCTTCAACCTCTCACCGCTTGACACCTGGCGTGAAGCGGCTGCATCCAGGAAACATTCTCGGGCCGAGAATGTATTTGCGGCCACTTCTTTCTTCTCTACCACTCACCGCATGACACCTGGCATGAAGCGCTTGCTTTCGAAAATCATTCTCGGACCGAGAATGTCCGCAGCGAGAGAAGAGAAAAAAAAATTGAATCGATCCCTGGAGTGCAAAAGTCTCATTTTGCGCAAAAAGTCTCAATTTAACGAATTAGGCCATGATTATGTACATCTTTGAATCAAATTTGTGTTTCATATGAGGGCGATATTGCCAATCAAATCATATGCTCTAGAGGTCCATGGAGTTTACAACTTGCTCCGTACATTACATGTATAATCTTACGTGAAATTCGCATGGTATCTTAAATTGATTAGATTTTATACTCTGGACTTTTGAAACTTAATTATCATAAAATAAAACTACATTGTTTTGATAACTATGAAACATATAACAAAGGTTGAACGAGCGAATACGAGTACATTTAGAATACGAAAAGTAGAGAGAAATCTTACATGGTTAAATTGTGATGGTACGATCTTGTTGTTGCTGATGAATACAATATTGGAATGACAAAAACTTTCTATCTTCTATATATACATATATATACAAATAATAATAAAGATAATATATATATCGGATTCCATTATTTCACACGGAGTGATTGCAAAATGAAGCAACTCATGACTAAGTACAATAATTTCAGCGATTCTGTACAACTTTGAATCAAAATTTGTGTATCATATGTGGGCGATATTGCCAATCAAACCGTATACCCTAGAGGTCCATGGAGTTTACAACTTGCTCCGTACATTACATATAAAATCTTACGTGAAATTTGCATGGTATATTAAATTGATTCGATTTGATACTCTGGACTTTTGGAACTTAATTTATCATAAAATAAAACTATATTGTTTTGATAACAACGAGGCACGAACCAAAGGTAACACAAGCGATTTGGTGCACATTTATAAGAAGGAAAATCATGGGAATTTGTACATGGTTGAATTTTGATGTTACGACCTCTTGTTGCCAAATAAATACAATATTGGAATGATAGAAACTTTTTATTTTCTATAAATACATATATACACAAATAAAGATATAGATAGTATATACAACGAATTCCATTGTTTCTCACCGATTAATTGCAAGTTATAGCAATTCATTCATGACTAAATACAGTAATTTTGCCGATTATGTACATCTTTGAATCAAATTTTTGTTTCATATAAAGGCGATATTGCCAAGCAGACTGTATGCTCTAGAGCTCCATAGAGTTTACAACTTGCTCCGTACATTATATATTCAATCCTACGTGGAATTTGCATGGTACTTGAAATTGATTAAATTAAATATTTTGGACTTTTAAAACTTGATTATTATAAAATAAAATCATATCGGTTTGATAACAACGAAGCATGAAACAAAGGTTGGACTTTCATCTAGAAAGCACAAAGTTTTGCGACAAACATCTCATTACATTATTGTCAAACTCAAGCCCTAAACCTTGTGCACTAATTCATACATGTACTTATCTTTCATTTACTTTAGTTTTTCACGACTATAATTATGTATTCTTTAATTTTTTCAGATGTTCATGTACATGTAATCTTGATATGTACTGTAATGGCAAGTTTTTGGCTACAAGTACAAGAACACAAATGATGAAAGACTTTGTTTCCCGATTCCATGTGATGTTGTCTGAGTTCAAAAAATCTGCTTTACATGTACCGTTTTACATGTAAGTTCTGTCATATAAAAATAAACAAATATTCAAATCATAAAATGCAAAAATCTGCATATCAACCCAAAAGTCAGCTCCAAAATCAACCCAAAGGTGAACCCAAAAAGTCAACCCAAAAAAGTCAACCCACAACGATAAATCAAAGGTGAACCCAAAAAGTCAACCCAATAACTCAACCGAAAGTCACCAAAAAACTCAACCTATAAAGTCAAAAAGTCAATCCAAAGGTGAATTAGAAATGACAACCCAACAATCAACCCAAAAAGGCAGCACTACAAAATCAATCCAAAAAGTTAACTCAAAAAGTCGCCAATAAATAACCCTAAGAGTCATCTCGGAAATCAGCTCCAAAAAGTCAACCCAAAAACCTACTCAAAAAGTCAATCCAAAAAAGTAAACCCGAAAAATCAGCGCAGAAAGATCGATCCAAAAAGTCACACCTAAAAGTCAACCCAAAACGTCAACCCAAAAAGTCAGCCCAAAACGTCAACCCAAAAATCAGCCCAAACCGTCAACCCAAAAAGTCAACCCAAAAAGTCAGCCCAAAAAGTCAACCCAAAAGTATGCCTAAAAAGTCAACCTAAAAAGTCGCTCTAAATAGTGAACCTAAAAAATCACTCTAAATAGTCAACCCAATAGTATGCCTAAAAAGTCAACCTAAAAAGTCGCTCTAAATAGTGAACCTAAAAAATCACTCTAAATAGTCAACCCAATAGTATGCCTAAAAAGTCAACCCAAAAAGTCAGCGTAGAATTCAACCTAGAAGGTAACCCAAAAAGTCAACCTAAAAAACTCTACCAAAAAAGTCAACCTAAAAAACTCTACCCAAAAAGTCAACCCAAAAAGTGATCCCAAAAAGTCCACCATAGTCCTAAATCCTAAATCCTAACTCCTAAATTATAAATTCTAAATCCTAAATCCTAAATCCTATTTCCTAAATCCTTATTCGTAAATGCTAAACCCTAAATCCTATTTTCTACATCCTTTTTCCTAAATCTTTTTTCCTATATCCTTTTTCCTAAATCCTATTTTCTAAATCCTCTTCCCTAAATCCTCTTTCCTAAATCCTATTTCCTAAATCCTTTTTCCTAAATCCTATTTCCAAAATCCTATTTCCTAAATCCTATTTCCTAAATCCTATTTCCGTGAGAGTTTTTTCTAAATCCTATTCCCTGAATCCTATTTCCTAAATCCTATTTCCTAAATCCTATTTCCTAAATCCTATTTCCTAAATCCTATTTCCTAAACCCTAATTTCATAAATCCTATTTCCTAAATCCTATTTTCTAAATCCTATTTCCTAAACCCTATTTCCCTAATTCTAAATTCTAACTCCTAATTTCAAATCCTATTTCCAAAATCCTATTTCCTAAATCCTACTTCCTAAATCCTATTTCCTAAATCCTATTTCCTAAATCCTATTTCCTAAATCCTATTTCCTAAATCCTATTTCATAAATCCTATTTCCTAAATCCTATTTCCTAAATCCTATTTCCTAAATCCTATTTCCTAAATTCTATTTCCCTAATTCTAAACCCTAACTCCTATCTTTTAAATCCTATTTCCTAAATCCTATTTCCTAAATCCTATTTCCTAAACCCTATTTCCCTAATTCTAAATTCTAACTCCTATCTTCTAAATCCTATTTCCAAAATCCTATTTCCAAAATCCTATTTCCTAAATCCTATTTCCTAAATCCTATTTCCTAAATCCTATTTCCCTAATTCTAAATTCTAACTCCTATCTTCTAAATCCTATTTCCTAAATCCTAATTCCTAAATCCTATTTCCTAAATCCTATTTCCTAATTCTAAATTCTAACTCCCATCTTCTAAATCCTATTTCCTAAATCCTATTTCCTAAATCCTATGTTGTATGTTCTAAGTCCTACGAACGGATGAACATTGAATCTCAAATTTCATCCATCATTTTCTTCCATACAAGGTCCAATTGGGACACAAGTCACCTTTTCGGAATCCCTACACCTCACACATCGACGTGGTGGGGCCCAATTCTCATTCCCATGTGTTATCAATAAACTCTTAAAGTGGGCATGCAAATTTGGCATCACGATTCATCACCCATTCATACCATACAAAGATAACACGCTCTAGGGCACCAAAATCTCATTCCAAGAGTATATCACACGTCTCGTTTGGATGTAAATCAAGTGAGTTAAGAGCGGATGAAGTTTACAATTTTAAACTTCATCCGCTCATATCTCATCCATATATGGTCCGATTGAGACTCATGATACCTTTCCGGAATCCTCATAACACGCACATTGACGTAGTAGGCCTATCTTTGGACGAAGAGTCACTCAAAAAAAGTCAAACTTTTCCGCCTCCTAGAAGATTAAAAGTCAAACATCAAATATCTCGCAAATGAAGACACTTTTAGGGATTTTTATTTCGCCATTGGAATCGTAGGCATAGAAAATGGGGGGGAAGGTGAAGACCCCACGATCCCAATCCACCCCAATGAACTCAAATCAACCATTTCCACATTGCTAAAAATGACCTATAGGTCGAAATCGGAATTTAATCTCAAAAAAACGGAGTACACCATCCGAATCACAAGCATTGATTTAGGTGAGGTAGCTCACGACAAACTTTCAAAAACCACTCCTAAAGCCTAAGTCAACACTCGCCAAAAAGTCAACACCTCCATATCTCACAAACGGTGAAACTTTTAGGGCTTTTTATTGCACCATTGGAACCGAACAATCAAAAATGGGGGTAGGTCCAACAAAATCTTAAAAATAAGTCGCTTTCAAAAAATTTGGGACACCCATGTAACCCTAAACCCTAAACCCTAAACCCTAAACCCTAAACCCTAAACCCTAAACCCTAAACCCTAAACCCTAAACCCTAAACCCATGACTTTGAGCCTTAATGGCAAGAAAGTTCCAAAGATGTATATTTTAAGTGAACAAAAATGACGACAAGATTCATTTTTGATTCTCTCCATTGAAAGATATCTTGCTCTAAAGTACTTAAAGTTCATTCTAAATCTTCATCAAACGTCTCATTTGACTATAAATTGAGTGAGATAAAGACGGATGAACTTTACAATTTCAAACTTCATCCGCCGATTTCTCGTGCATAAATGGTCCGATTTGGTCTCAAGGCACCTTTTCGGAATCCCTATACCGTACACATTGATGTGGTGGGACCCAACTTGAAAACCCGTAGACAAACTCAAAACTTGAAAGGTGCGTGACCGCGAATGAGGTCACGATTTATCAATGTAATATCCAACAAAAGTATTACACGCTCTAGAGTACTAGAAGCACATTCTAAATCTATATCAAACGTCTCATTTGACTCTAAATTGAGTGAGATATAGGCGGATGAAGTTTAGAAATCCAAACTTCATCCGCATTTTTCTCATCCATAAATAGTCGGATTAGGTCCCAAGATACCTTTACCCAATACGCATATCTTGCACATTGACGTGGATGTCCTATTATTCAAATAAACAATCTTTCAAAAAGTCAACCATTTCCTCTACCGGGGGGCTAGAAAGTCAAACATCATATATCTCACAAATGAAGATACTTGTAGGGTTTATTTTTACTTTTTTGGAATCGTAGACATCAAAAATAGGGGGGGTTGTGACAATCCCACAACCCCAATCCACTCCAATCTACCTGAAAATGATCATTTACAAGCTTGCTAAAAACAGCCAAAAGTCACGATCGGTGACTAAACTCAAAAAATCGATGGTACCATCGGATTCACAAGCATCGATTTAGTGGGGGTAGGAAGTTGAATATTTTCAAAAAGGCACTTCTATGGCCAAAGTCAACTACACCACTAAAAAGTCAACGCCTCCATATCTCCCAAATCACGACAGTTGTAGGGTTTATTATTGGACCATTGGAACCGCAACATACAACAATGGGGGGGTAGAGCCAAAAAAATTCCAAATATAAGCATGCCAAAAATGGCCACCCCTCCATGTAACCCCTAAACCCTAAACCCTAAACCCTAAACCCTAAACCCTAAACCCTAAACCCTAAACCCTAAACCCTAAACCCTAAACCCTGTTGCCAAAGCCAAACTTCTTGCGCTCTTTGCCTCGAGCCGCATTCCTATTTGATCCACTCTGTTGAGAGGGGCCACTTGACTTCCTCTCGGGTCCATCAGCCTCAATCCTTTCAACAATCTTGATGATGCCTGCCACATCCTCCGGAAGTTTTGGGAACTTGAACAAGGCATCCACCACCCACTTTTGAAGCCCACCCAAAAAGATGCACTTCTTAGAGAACTCATCCATCTTGGGTGTGGCATTCATTTGGGCATTGAAGTCACGCACATAGGCCTTGAGAGACCCAATGTGCCTCATTTGCACCAAGTTCATGCCTTCCTCAACTCCCCGGTACTTTCGGTGTGAAGCGTTCACTCACTCAACAAGTCTTTGAAGCCACCCTGTCAAGTTTGCCACCAACTCCGCTCTTGCTGCTCCTTTTTGCTTGTCCACCATTGAAGAGCATGATCCTTGAGAAATGTCACCGCAATGGAAACCTTGTCCTCCTCATCCGGCTTTTGGACATCATAGTAGTTATCCATCTCAAGCGAAATTCCTTCACCTTCCTTGCCTTACCAAGTCCCGAGAAGGTGCTTGGCATGTTTACCTTAGCCAACTTTTTGGTGGAAGATGAAGGTCGGGACCCTTGCATCATGAGGTGTTCAATCAACCTCTCTTGGCGATCCCTTTCTTCCTTCCCACGCTGAGCTCTTGATTCACGGAGTCCATGAACTCAAGCATTCTCATTTGGAAAGCCAATTGAGGATCTTGTTTTTCCACCCTTGGGAAGACTCTAGGCGTCTCGACCTAGAGCGCTCCTCTTCACCCAAGGGCTCCTCTTGAAGTGACAATTCCATTTGCTCATTGCCCTCACTAGTGGCGGCTTGCTCATTGGAGTCATGAGAATGAGCCTCACTTGTAGGATTGGGGTCTTTGTTCCCCCTCGTGCGTGGCCGCTTGAAGCTCCAGCTCATCACCCTCAATGGTCTTCTTCTTGCCCATTGCTCCTCACAACTTTGCACTTGGGTACTAAAAGCCCGCTCGATACCAAGTGTCGCAACCTTTGCTAGCTCACCTTAGCTTACACCAACTTTTTCCCAACTCTAGCAAGGTGTCACGAGCGCTAACTCGCACATCCCCCACATGCACAAAGTTAGCTCCCCATACCAACCACCAAGCTCACCGCTTGGTTATCAATCCCTCCTACTCATGCAACCGGGACTCAACCCCTTCGTAGGTAGCCAATGGTTAGGTGCGGACTTCCACTTATGTCCAAGGCCCAACTTGGTGGCACTCCCATACCACGCGGCCTAACCGCACTTGGTGGTGTCTCCTCACCACCGCCCACGACCACCATGGTGACCCCAAGGCCACCAAGTAATCACAACGCCGGCGGTGAGACACCACCCCACATCGGTAGCACTCATGGTCCTCATTTTGCCTATATGAGTCCCCGTGGTGAAGCCCCAACACTAGCTCCCCCACCGGACTCACTCACCTTGTCCTTATGAGCCACCGTGGTGAAGCCCCAACACTAGATCCACCCACCGTGCCTCATTTTGCACTTTGAGTCCCCATGGTGGAGCCCCAACACTAGCTCCACCCATTGGGACTCACCTTGGCTTGGGAGTCCCCATGGTGAGGCCCCAACACTAGCCACACCACTGGGGACTCCCACCTTGGTCACCACCAAGGCACCATGGGAGTGGGGAGGAGACCAGCCCTCCCCATAGTATACTCTGTGGGATTCGGCAGCCCCCTGGTCCTAGGTGAAGGGCTGGACCCTCACACCTCTAAAGTTTGGAAGACCACCCAATCTCCCAATGCCTTAGCCGCTGGAAGGCCCCGGAGACTTCCCGAACCTTCCAGGGCTCGTATCTACCCTGTCCCGCATCCAAACGCGACGAGCGACCACTCTATCGACATCTACTCGTCAAGTAGATGCCGATAGACACCTTACTTGCCTCATTCCGACAAGTATTGAGGGAGTTATGCCCCTCTGAAGATTCGGGAGTCCCGGGCCAGCTTCCCAGTCCAGCACTGTCCCTGGACAGCACTCCCTTTAGTCCCACAATCTTCCAACTCCCATAACTTTTAGCTCACACCTCCAAATGAGGTGCTCCTTAGCATCCCGGAATCGTGGCAACATGAGCTTCCATAATCTCATGTCCATTCCCTCGTGGCTCCTAGTCTCCGTGGGTGAGAGGCGTCTCCAACGCCCGGGGTCCTCTCCCACACTAGGCCCACTTAGGTTCCCTTCACCTTGGCACCCCAAGGCCCGGGCGTCACTCCGGCGTCCCCCTTGGGCCCTTGGTGTTGCGGGCACTCCTCAAGGAGAGGTGCGCGACATGAATGGGGGCCAAGACATGGCAAAATCTCCTAGTGAGAATGGATAAATTTTGACAAAAGTTGGAAGATAGAAGAAATGAATGTGAATCCATGGGAGCTTGCAATACTAGCACTCACCACTATGAACTATGATGAAACCACCTAAATGCGGGAGGCAAAGATTCTTGGCTTTATATAGATCTCACCTCCCGTGCATTTACATTATGCGTACATATTTAGGGTGCCCGCCTTTAGGCTTCTCCTTATAAAATTTGTATTTCTTTATGTGTGTGCTTTAAAAAAGCACATAACTAGGGTTAGCTTGTCTTTCTCTATTTCCTATCCGTGAAAAATAGTAACCCACTCGTTTCTCACACCAAGTATATAGATTCCCTCAATTTTCCTTAAGTGCACGAGAATAGGTGGTTTCACTATAAAGGGGCTATGTCCAATATTTTTGGATATAGTTTATAATTTCAACCATAGGATCTTGAGTAAACTACCATATGTAGTAGTGTGAAATCTTCAACCGTTGGATCATCACTAGGTGCGAGATCATAACATTTGAAATTGAATATGAAACATTTTTTGGCCGTGACGATAAAAGACGAAATGGTGGCCATGGTTGTTAAGGTGTTAAGGAAGAATAATTCCAAAAAATAAAAAATAAAAAATAAATGTGTACAAAAAAAAAACATGGACTCTAGTTAATAATAAGAATTGGCCCCATGGCCTTGGCTCTCCCTCTAGACATGGGCTTCAACTCCAAAGGACTTCACGACTCGGAAAATTGGCCCCACTAAATTGGTTGTTAAATGTATTGTTTAATTAAAGCTAATTGGGCAACATAACTCAAAAAGTGCGTGAATTGGCTTGGAGATTTGTTGGCCTTCCATCCTCTTGCAAAGAGTCCCTTATTATAGATTTATTTAAAGCCGATAGTATCTTTGTCATAAAACATTCCCGTTTATGACGAAAAGACATTCCCGACATTCCCTTGTCAGAACATTCCTTGTCCTTATTTAGACGCCACGTGGACCAAATAGGCTAAATATATAACTTCTGAAAATGCAGGTATGTAAGGCGAGGAAGTGATCAAGTGCAAAACGGGAGTTTTGGGGTGAGGCGAGAGGAGGAGGGGAGGGAAGGGGGACGCGGAAGGAGCGACCGACCGGGCCGCCGGGGGGACGGGTCGGTCGCCGGCCCGATCGCCGGCCCGGTCGTCGGTCTCCGGCCGCCGCCGCCGGCCGCCGCCCGGTCGGATGGCCGGATGCCGGTCGCCAGACCGGGCGACCGACTGTCGCCGGTCGCCAGGCGGTCGGCCGGATCGGTCGGCCGGGATCGGCGGCCCCGATCGACCGACGGGCCAGCGCCATCGATTTGGCCCGATCGACCGACGGTCGTCGACGACCGATCGGTCGTCGTCGCCGGTCGCCGAACGCCGGATCGCTGATTTGATTGGCCGCCGGCCGGGATCGGACGGCCAGATCTGCTACCGGGTTAATGGCGTCCGATCCCGATCGGCATAAATAGAAGGGGAGGGGCTCATTGTCCTCACTCACAGTGAACGAGCCGTACAAGTTGCGGCTTTTTTTAAAGCCGCATCGATCACGTTACTCGTAGTCCGCGTGGGTCACCCACGCCCACACCGCGCATACTTGTTCTTCTTTGGAAACGGCGCGCCAAGTTTTCACGTTCGAGGGGCGAGGCCAAGTCTCCACGACCAAAGGGCGACCCTCCAAAAATGGATTGGGAAGCATGAAGTGACCCAAATCGTGTTGCGAGCCGGGTTGGCGAGAGGAGAGGGCGGACATTTGGAATTGCACCATGTGCAAGAAGTACGTGAAGATGTACCACATAATGAAGTTATGGCCGCGGCACGAAGCGAGAGAAATATGGTCCTCGTCGCGAAGGCCCAGAAGAGTTGAAAGAGCGACCATTTTGCGCACGATATCACGAAGTCACAATTGCGCTTGGGATCAAGAACACAAGGCCGAAATGATGTTGTATTCTACCATGGCCATGGTGTGGGCTGAAATAGTCCTGCGCACAAGGACATTGACTGACCACTGTGATAGGTTTGAACGTGCATTTATTGGATCGCAAAGAACCGATTCATTCCCACAAATTGGATGGGACCAAGCGATTGTTATACTACGTATTCAGAACGTTCACCTGATATGGATACCCAACTTCAACAACATGGAACTCCAAGGGCATATGGGGGCACTCAAGAAGACTCAAACCATGACGATCGTCAAGCACCGTGATCCTTTGGCACGCGAAGTGAGGGGTATTACCATGGAAACCACCAACTCGAGATCTCGGTGAGTTATATGCCACCTCATCAGCAAAACACGTACGGAGCCGAACGCGAGTACGGTAGAGGTGGATCTAGTTCGAACTACCCATCTCCAATGTATACAGGAGGTACACATAGCTTAGGAGGTGAGCACGGTAGCGGATCCAATGCTCAATGCAACTCAAGCCCAACTCATCCGATAAACCCATACAATCCTCAACCAATACGGTACAACATTCGAAGTCCCGAGTACCGTAGGCCATCACAACCAAGGAAACATACGAGTATGGAGGTCAATATGATAGAAGATCGTACATTGTTGGGTACACAAATTATGGATATGGTCGAATGCATACGGAAGTAACGACTGCGCCAAAGACCTTATCTATCTCTCGGAGGAGGAAGAAGAGCGAGGTACCAACAAGATCTCGCAACAAGCCACACTTCTAAGTCAGCAGGAATACATTGAACAGCTTGAAGTCGAAAGAAACTTTAGGCAAACGTACTTGTTTGGAGAATCTTCTCGAGGACCACCTTCTTACGGCGCTGCACCAAGTCGTCAACACGATGATGAAGAATCGGATTAAGAATGACAAATCATCATACATATTGTCATTATAGTGAAGGTTATGTAGTTTTTGGCAACGGATAATGTCTACACCATTATCGCCTTGCTAGGGGCCAATTTTGAGGATACAGAAATCCATGTTTTGTTTATGAATGGATTATCCAATATCGGACTATATCATTGTATATTAATATACTATACAATTTGTTATTTCAAGGATTTTATCGCAATGTCTTTGTATTTTATACTATAAGTTCACTTGGTGGTAATAATTTCTTCTGTTTGGCTTTAAGCCTTTTTTCACAGTCTCACACTCTCACCTAACATATAATATGTTCATCAATTCATTAAAAAAAAAAAGCATATGTAAGAAAAGTCATATTATGATTGACTTGTCTTTGGACAAACCATTAATATCGCAACTACGCAAGGTTGATGTAATGAAGAAGTTCCACAATTCATTATACATTCTCAAATATTGTTCATGAAGATTTGAAGATATTTCTATTGAAGGTAAGTAGTAATAAAATAAAATAACAAACAATGGAGAAGAAGTCATTCATTAGAATCAGTGCAATGTATATATAAACACGAATGTACTTGAAGCCGATACATATAGAAGGCATGTAATACATTTTACTACAAAAAATTTGCCTACATCTACATCAGAACTTCAATGAAGAATCTAAAAATCTAATAAAGCCGCAAGAACTAAAAGAAATGCGCATAACTAATTTGCTAATCATACTTGGTGCGATAATGATCATTTGGCACCGGCCAATGGAATGATTCCATGAAGCGGTTGACAACGTGGGTCAACGTATACTTTGCATCAGCCACCATCTCTAAGTATTGGTCAAAAGCATTTGCCAAGTCTTGATTGCACCACCGGTCAGGCCCCGTTGTACTTTGGCAATTCTCGTAGGCCTTCGACATGCTCTTCTTGAGGATGCGTTGTGCTATTCGTGCCGTAGCAAACTCCTCCAAAGCGCAATCAAGAAAGGGAATAACGTGAATGTCATCACTCCGTTTGTATAAGTACGCCACCCGAGGATCTACCCAATATCGTGCTTGTAGAGTATCAATTCGCTCTTGGGGTTTTGTGAACGTATACAAGGACCTCATTTTATCATCCATGCTCGTAGTTAGCCCCCAATCACATACTCCAATATACACCCGTGATTCATCTTGAGGGAAGTGAAGAAGTATGTTGTCTGGAGACACATCGTTGTGGAGGTAGTTCAACCGGTGGACTTCACACATGATATGCACTAAAGCCCAAGCAAGCTCAGTTCGTTTTTTGCGGAACCGGATCAACTGCCAAGCTCGAATAAGCTCATCATCAGAATGAGGTGAGAGTCCGATCTCTCCATGAACATCATCTCCATATCTTGCATCGAGGGCCAACATCGATCGAATCGTGCCGCCATTCCACCAATACGTATAGCCTTGGAATTTATTTGCATGAATGGCTATAAAACGAATAACACCTGGATGTTGTATCCTCACAGCAAGCGCCTCATTCTGATGCTCCACCTTGGCCAAGTCAGGTCGTGTCACAGCATGGATGGGAGTCTTTGCAGCAAATTCCCAAAACTCTTCAATAGCCACAACCCCTCTTATGTGAACTTTGGAAATTGTGTCGTATCCTCCCCTTAGAGTCCTCTTCTCAAGCTCGATGATACGGGCCGTCATAGGAATTACTACCAAATTATTCGTACGAACCGGCTCCATTAACCTTCCTTGTTCCGTGCGCCACCATCCTATGGAACCAACCCGGTTTTTATTATTGGAATACGGCCTCATCGCTTCTTCAAAAGCCTCCGCCCTCAATACCACATCCCTGAACTCCTCATCACCCGCTCGAGTGGTTCTCTCGTACCTCTTCAAAATGTCGACAGCATTCCAGAGAGCATCAATTAATCTATCCTCCATCCAGTCCGTAAAACCACGTTTATCGGTCTCCGTTCTCCACACCGGATCTTGGAGCGCTTCCATCATGAGGTCCATCATGTCGTCCTTGAATTTGGCCACAACTTCCTCTTTGTATCTCACGTATTTGCTGAACAAACGTGGAAGACTGTTAGCCTCATAAAATCGCACAATTACATTCTCCCGAAGAAAGTTCTTGCACTTATTCGATGGGTGCTCCCACTTCTCCAAATGTCTCACAACCCTTGGTCTCCGACCTCGATTCCCCCCACTACCCCCAGCCCCATGTTTGGGCATCTTTGTGAAAAAAGAAACGAAATCTCCCCCCTTACAGACGAAAAGACTTCTTTCCTCCGCAGGATAAGGAGCAAGTGGATGAAAATTAAAAAAATTTCCAACCTACAGCTACTCCGCACCCTGAAAACGAAGGAAAGAAGTGAGGAGAGTGGAGGACCGGTCGGCCTTATATAGGCCGCGGTCGCATGGCCGACCGGCGACCTAGATCGGACGGCCGATGGCCGACCGGCCCGACCGATCGGACGGCCGCTGCCGACCGGCCGGTCGCGGCCGATCAGACGGCCGACGCAGACCGCGACCGATCGGTCGGCACACGCCGACCGCGACCGATCGGACGGCCGACGCCGACCGGGGCCCATCCGACGGCCGACCGTAACCGCGATCGATCGGACGGCCGGCGGCCGATCCAGCGACCGATCCGTCGGCTGCGACCGATCCGACGGCGTCGACCGGTCGGTCGGCAAGGCCAATCGGACGGTCCTGGGCCGCCCGATTGAATCCAACGGTAATCATCTACACTCACAACACTATTTGAACGGCTACGATGCGATTTTCAATACGATCTGACGGTTAAAAAATTTACTACATGCATAGTAATTCGGATTTACCCCCCGGACGGACGGACGTCCGTTCGACCAAAAAATCCCGAAAGACGTCCGGATTGACATCCCTGCGGGGAAGCCAACTCTGAGAGCGACGCCGCAAGGCCGTAGCCCTGTGACGCCGCGGTTCAAACACCCTTACCGAGTCCCCTCCGCGTAAACTCCTTCGATCGCACTGATCAATAGTGATTACGGTTGGTGGGTCAACGGTTCTCAGGAGTATGCCCTGACCCTCCCCTTCCCCGGGGATCACCGTGGTATTAAGCCCCGCTCCCGGTCAGCTCTTGTATCCCCTGCTTCCCCCTGTCTCTCCCCTCCCCGCACCTCGGGCACCTCCATACCTGTACCCCGGCTAACAATGTACTCTTTAAATACAGCCATGACTGTATTTTGTTCAGAAAGGACTAAATATAAAGCCCATTTTATACTATTATGTCAAACAAAAACCATATGATAGACTATAGAATGGATTGCAACTTACACGTGTAAACATTTCATGTGTGAAAGCCTTAATGCTTCAATTTTTTTAACATGAGCCCGTTAATTACAACCATGACTGTACTTAAACTAGTATACAGCTAAAATTAAACGCAATTTGAGCTCTAATGCCAAATAAATGATGCATGCTCCAATGCGAAGAAGATTCCAACTTATGGGTGTGGAAATCCCATGCCTTGGAGGCTCATATGCATGAAATTTGAAAAGATGGACCGCTTTATTCCAGCCATGGCTATATTTTAATCAAAAAGCACGTACAATAAAGCCCAATTTGCATGCTAAAGCCAAAATATAGACACATTCTACACAATGAAAAGGATTCCAACTTATGGGTGCAGAAATTCCATGACTTTGAGCCTTAAAGGCATCAAATTTCTGAAGATGTACTCTTTAAATACAGCCATGACTGTATTTTGTTTAGAAAGGACTAAAACTAAAGCCCATTTTATACTATTATGTCAAATGAAAAACACATTATAGACTTTGTAATAGATTGCAACTTACACGTGTAAAAACTCCATGCCTTGGAGCCTTAATGTCTCACATTTTTAACATGCGCCCCTCAATTACAGCCATGATTGTACTTAAAAAAAATACAGCTAAAATTAAACACAATTTGAGCTCTAATGCCAAATAAGTGACGCATTCTAGAGTGCGGAGAAGATTGCAACTTATGGGTGAAGAAATCTCATGCATTAGAGCCTTACATGCATGAAATTTGTAAAGTTGGACCTCTTACTTACAGCTTTGGCTTTAAGTGAAGCACCCAAATCCAACCCCAAGTTACATGATAAGATCAAATTCAAGAGACATTCTACGATAAAAAGCCGATTGTAACTTGTGGGTGCAGAAATCGTATACGATACAATGTTACTTGCAAAAAATTGTAATAGAGGGTCTCACAATTACAGCCATGACTATAATTTGATTAGAAAGGACTTAAATGCAAGGAAAATTTATATTCTTACGTCAAACGAAAGACATATTGTCGACTGTTGAGTGGATTGTAAGTTATGAGTGTAGAAATTTTGAGCTTGGAGAGTTTGAAATTTTTAAACATGCAACTTTTTTAATACAGCCACGAATGTACTTAAAGTATAATACACCTAAAATCTAAGCCAATTTGCACACAAATGGCAAATTAGCACACACTTGCCTATATTGTGGTGGGACCCATCGCCGGATCCCTCTTCATTTCCAAAAGTTCATTGAATACACACGTAAATGGCCAACCTAAATATAGCCACCATATACCAATACTCTAAATCACGCTTGAGATTACTGTACCTTGATTCTAAAGACATCTTAAAATAGAAAATCGGATATAAAACGGATAAGAAATAAGCGGATGAAGAACAGAAAATCAATACTTCATCCTTTGATTTCTCATCCACCCATAATCAAACGGGAGCACAAGATACCTTTTGGGAATCAGGAGAGGTTCCTCTATACTGTGGTTGGACAAAATTCACACTTTGACCAAATTTAGAAACATTAGTTCTTTGTGATCCTACATTTGACCACATCAAAAATCACTCAATCACGCAACTCACCTGAACCACGCTCTAGACTACATAAGTAGAACCCCAAAACTATCTCAAGTATAGATATTGGACATGAATTAGATGAATTATGGGAGGATGAAGTTTGAAAAACAATATTTCATCCATCCATATCTCATTGATACAGAGTCCGATGAAAACGCACCTTACCATTCTGGAATGCGCATGATATAGGCTACAACGTGGTGGGCCTAGATGTCCAAGAAAATGTCAACCAAAAAAGTCAGCAGTCAGCCATGTACCATTAAGAAAAGTCAAATGCATCATATCTCGCAAACCGTGATAGTGTAGGAAAGAATCCATGCAATTTCGGAATCGCAGCTATCGAAAATGGGGGGGGGGGTAGGAAAAATCCCCCATCCCAAATCCAAATTCCTCGCCATCTACAAAAGTGCCCTAATTAGGGGTGGCAAGCATTATCTCCAAAACCGTAATCTTTTAGACAAAAATAGAAACGCCAATGAATTCACAAGCCTCAATATAGGGGGGATTCGTCCAAGAAAATCTCCGAAAAACCCTAATATGCAAATAGTCAAACTCCAAAAAAACAAGTCAACCACTCAATATCTCCCAATCGGTGATAGCAATTCCAAATCCGAAGGCACCATTGACTTCCTAGCATAGGAAAATGGTCGGATAGGTCACCTCAAAACTTGAAAACAAGTATGTCAAAAAGATGGGGACACCGTTGTAACCCTAAACCCTAAACCCTAAACTCCCAATAAACCCGTTATCCCCTATAACCCCCTAAACTCCTCAAACCCTATAACCCCTAATGCTAAACCCCTTAATTCAACCGCTCAATCCCACGTTCAACCTCCCCCCCCCCTTAACCACATGCTACCCCAAAAACCCTAAGCCCTCCCCCTAAACCCTCATTATCTCTAATACCACCTAAACCCTCAACCCTATTTGACCCTAAACTCTAAACCCCCCTAAACCCTAAACCCTGAACCCAAAAACCCCCACCCCCTCAACCCTTCAAATTCTTTCTAATTCTCGTTTTCATTCTCAAACCCCCTCTCTCAACCCCTAAATCCTCAACCCCTAAACCCTAAACCTCTACCACCCCCCTCCCACCTAAACCATAAAACCCTAAACCCTAAACACCCCTAAATCCTAAACCCTAAATACTAACCCCCCCGTCACATACGCTTCCCACAACAACAACATATTAACTCCTCTAATAACACCCTAAACCCTAAACACTATAACCCCGCGCTAAACCCCATCGCTAAATTCCACGCTCAACCCCCCTTAACCGCCTGCTACCCCCCCCCTTAACCACCTGCTACCCCCTAAACCCTCAACCCCCCACTTAACCACCTACTACCCCAAATACCCGCTCAATCCCCCCTTAACCACCTGCTACCCCAAAAACCCGCTCAACCTCCCCTAAACCACCTCGCTATCCTAAATACCCGCTAAACCCCCCTAAACCACCTACTTCCCCAAAAACCGGTTCACCCTCCCCCTTAACCACCGCTACCCCAAAAACCCGCTTAGCCCCCACCCCCCCCTAAACCACCTACTACCCCAAATACCCGCTCAACCCCCCCTAAACCACCTGCTATCCCAAATACCCGCTCAACCCCCCCTTAACCACCTGCTACTACAAAAATCCGCTCAACCCTAAACCCCTAAACCCTAAATCTTTATCACTAAACCCTAAACCCTCCTCAACCCTATTTAACCCGCTCAACCCTAAACACCCCTAAACCCCCCTTAAACCCTACACCACCCACCTTAAACTCTTCAAATTCTTTCGCATTCTCATTCTCACTTCTCATTTCCCATTCTCATTCTCAAACTCCCTCTTTCAACCCCTAAACCCTAAAAAACCCCCTCTAAAACCGCTCGAATACCCTAAAAACCACTCAAATACCCTAAACCCCCACATAAATCCCCACATAAATCGACAATCCCACAACCCTAAACCCCCCCCCCCCCCGTCACATACGCTCCCCACAACAACAACATAACCCCCCTAATAACCCCGTTATCCCTCACACCCTATAACCCAGCACTAAACCCAATCGCTAAATTCCACGCTAAACCCTAAACCCCTAAACCACCTGCTACCCCAAAATACCCGCTCAACCCCCCCTTAACCACCTGCTACCCCAAATACCCGCTCAATCCTAAACCCCCCCCCTCTAAATCCCTAAAACCACCTGCTCAACCATATTTAACCCACTCAACCCCTAAAACACGCCTAAACCCCCTACTCCTCTAAACCCTAAACCCCCTACTCCTCTAAACCTTAAACCCCCCTTCAAATTCATTTTCATTTTCAATTTCATTTTCATCTTCAAACCCCCTCTCCTTCAACCCATATACCCTAAAAACCCCCTCTAATACCCTAAACCTCCTCCCACCCCCCCCCACATTCCCAAAACCGATAACTGCGCACTAACCCCACGTCACATACGCTCCCCACAACAACAACATAACTCCCCCAATAACCCCGTTATCCCTCAAACCCTAAACTCCGCACTAAACCCAATCGCTAAATTCCACGCTCAACCCCCCCTAAACCACCTGCAATCCCAAATACCCGCTCAACCCCCCCTATAACCACCTGCTACCTCAAAAACCCGCTCAACCCCCCTAAACCACTTGCTATTCCAAATACCCGCTCAACCCCCCCCTTAACCACCTGCTATCCCAAATACCCGCTCAACCCCCCCTTAACCACCTGCTACTCCAAAATACCCGCTCAACCCCCCCTTAACCACCTGCTACCCCAAAATACCCGCTCAACCCTCCCTTAACCACCTGCTACCCCAAAATACCTGCTCAACCCCCCCTTAACCACCTGCTACCCCAAAATACCCGCTCAACCCCCCCCCCTTAACCACCTGCTACCCCAAATACCCGCTCAACCCTAAACCCCCCCTCCCCCTCTATATCCCTGAAACCACCTGCTCAACCCTATTTAAACCGCTCAACCCCTAAAACACCCCTAAACCCCCTACTCCTCTAAACCCTAAACCTCCCTTCAAATTCATTTTCATTTTCATCTTCAAACCCCCTCTACACCCCCTCTAATACTCTAAACCCCTCCCACCCCCCCCCATATTCCCAAAACCAATAACTGCGCACTAACCCCACATCACATACGCTCCCCACAACAACAACAAAACCCCCCTAATAACCCCGTTATCCCTTGCACCCTATAAGACCGCGCTAAACCCCATCGCTAAATTCCACGCTCAACCTCCCCCCCCCTTAACCACCTGCTACCCCAAATACCCACTCAACCTCCCCCCCCCTTAACCACCTGCTACCCCAAATACCCACTCAACCCCCCCTTAACCACCTGCTACCTCAAATACCCGCTCAACCCCCCCTATAACCACCTGCTACCCCAAATAAACCGCTCAACCCTAAACCCCCCCTCCAAATCCCTAAAACCACCTGCTCAACCTCTATTTAACCCGCTCGACCCCTAAACACCTCTAAACCCCCTACTCCTCTAAACCCTAAACCCTCCTTCAAATTCATTTTCATTTTCATTTTCAATTTTAATTTCATTTTCATCTTCAAACCCCCTCTCCTTCAACCCATATACCCTGAAAAACCCTCCCTACACCCCCTCAAATACCTTAAACCCTCCCTCCACCCCCCCACATTCCCAAAACCGATAATTGCGCACTAACCCCCCGTCACATACGCTCCCCACAACAACAACATAACCCCCCTAATAACCCCGTTATCCCTCACACCCTATAACCCTGCGCTAAACCCCATTGCCAAATTCCACGCTCAACCCCCCTCCCCCCCCTTTAACCACCTGCTACCCCAAATACACGCTCAACCCCCCCCCACCCCCTCTTAATCTCTAATAAGACCTGTTCAACATTATTTAACCCGCTCAACCCTAAACACCCCTAAACCACCCTATACCCTAAACCCTCCCTTCAAATTAATTTTCATTTTCAAACCCCCTCTTTCATCCCTGATACCCTAAAAATCCAACCCTTTCCTCAATCTCCCATAACCAAAAAAACTGCCATTTTTCACTTGTGTTGGGGTAGTGGGAAAAGGGAGATTTTTTTTTTTTTTTTTTTTTTTTTTTTTTTTTTTTGATTATAATTTGAACCGTAAGATCTTGTACCTAACTTGAATACGAAGGACTAGTCAAAATTTCAACCGTCATATGGTTGTCGTTTGTGAGATTATAATCATCAAAGTTTGTCCAACATTTTTATTTTGCCGTTCCCTGAGAGGCATTGTCTGAATGGTGCCATTGGCAACTTCGTGATTATTACTCCAAACATTTTCTCCTTAGTTTTTTTTTTTTTTTTTTTTTTTTTTTTCTTTCTTTTTTTTTTCCTCCATGAAGGTTATCAAGTTGGGTACGCTCATGCAAAAATTTAGAGATTCATTCCACTTTCTGACCTTATAATGTAAATTATTTGATGACCGAAAAGGTCTAACATCAACAATATAGTAAAACAAGCACCACATATGATGTATTTCATTTTAAAAAAGTTTGGACGTTGAGTACGTGCCTTTATGAGTATGTGACTCAATTTTTTCCAAGTCTTGAGAATATCCCAAGATCCCAAATTTTGGCAATTCTTGAAAGAAAGAATCCTAAAATTACTAGAGATTGGGAAGATTGTTTTTGTGAGTTTTGGTGTCTGCCCTTGTAAAACAAGTAACATTTTTTGACTTCGGCCACTTTGAAATCTGATAATAATAATTTGGCAATAAACATGTTTTCTAAACTTAAATACTCCAAAAAAGCTAATTTTGAACTACTCCTTTTTGGACTTTGAAACCTACAATTTCTAGATGACGGTTTCAAAATTTAAAAAGTTGGCTTTGCAAATTTTAACCACCTCAATCTTAGGCAAGAATATCAATTAATCTTCTTACAACGGGCTGCCCGGAATCTCAATCTACTGAACCGCTATTCCTGGATTTTTAGTTCTTAGGGTCTTACAGCATTCCCCAAACCCATCCTGCCAAAAAATAAATTAAAAAAATAAAAATAAAATAAAGAAATGGAATAAGAGGAGTTGAGAGGACGAGGGATATATGCTACATTTTATACCTACTCTATGATTTATAGCATATATAATTATTCTTAAGTCACATTGATAAAATATTATCTTCTATGTTTTTCTCCATGTGTCCAAACTCCAACGGAGACGGGGACATACTAGTCCTACTAAAAATAAACTTAAAAATCGAGGCTCCAATTTTGTGAAGGCTAACTTATAAATAAAATGTCATACTACACATTGTTTTATATATAGCCTAATTTATATATATTAGCATTTTATGGACCCTATAGTACTCCTACACATTACATAAAATAAATTCTCCCCTTTGAATTAAATAGACCCTATATTTTAACTCACGTATATATTTCCAAAAAACGATAGTGATCTCCCCGGGGATTCAAACATCCCGGCAACATGCACAATCGACTTATTTTTATTTCTTTCCTTATTTTTATTCATTATCACCACACAACACCATGGACATGCAACCAGATTGGAAAAAAAGGGAAAAAAATCCCTAAACCGATGTCATCGACATACAATAAGAAAACTCCCGCGAAGATTGACAAGCGTCTCGTCGGGATGTCTCGGAAGTCGCTTCAGAAGTCTCGGCAGGAAGCTTTCTATCTGGTAGTATATATATATAGGAGTCGGGAGCCAGTGGAGAACACATCATTCTCTTGCAGTTAGTTCTCACATTTCTTGTTGTTTGTTTTTGTTCTGAATATATATATATATATATATATATATATATATATATATATATATATATATATATATATATATATATATATATATATATATATATATATATCTCTCGAGTGTGCCTTTTCGTGTCGTTCACAAGCCGATCGTTTCGAACAGAGAGAAGATCATGGACATCAAATCGGTGAATGAGCAGGTAGTATCGATGCATTCGGATTATGCATACATGATATGTAAACAATACCAATCCGAATTCGATTGTTGGACATACGATCAATGCGCGAGGCGTTTGACGGTTGATTTAGGATTATTGGAAGGTTACGACCTCGATTGGCAAGATCGAGAAGCTATGGCTGTGTTTCAACATATCCATCTTGGGCTTGTTGATGAGCTTGTTATTATCAGATATGTCCAACGTAGCTTTCGTCATAATTTGACGAATTGTTACTACGATGATGTTGTTGATATGGAACAATTTAGAGAGTTTCTATCAATAGTTGAGTTCGAGAAAATTAAATCCGTTAGCTATGTACATACGGACCCCACGCTCGTTGAGGTTTGAGGTTTGGTAAAACCATCTGTGAACAATGGGTTTAGATAGCGATTTTTTTAAAAAAATCGGTTTCTTCATTAAGGTTGTGTAAGAAGAAAACCTTCAACCCCCATTTTCAGTAAAAAACAAAAATAAATAAATAAAAACCAAAAATTGCCGTATTTTGTAATTTATCTCCATATTGTAACTTGTTCATATGTTTGAGGTGAATCCCACTATTTACTCTTTAAAAAGTAAGATGACAATTTCTTTGCATCATCATTCGTAGTTTTTTGGAACCTTATAGCTGCTCAAAACTTAATATGGCTCTTTTGTTGTTGTTGTTGTTGTTGTTGTTGTTGTTGTTGTTGTTGTTGTTGTTGTTGTTGTTGTTGTTGTTGTTGTTGTTGTTGTTGTTGTTGTTGTTGTTGTTGTTGTTGTTGTTGTTGTTGTTGTTGTTGTTGTTGTTGTTGTTGTTGTTGTTGTTGTTGTTGTTTCGAGCACCTTAGAAGAAGGGTCTAAACTTTTATATCATAGGCTTTAAGTTGGTGTAACAGTTTCCCTACGTTACCACGTGTGCATGCAAACACTCACAGAACCCAAATTCCAACTTCAAAATTTTCTAACTTAAATATGTGTTCTCGAGCCCATATGTTTACAATAATAATTTAATAAACTAATGTGTTTTATTTTTATTCCTAATTTCTCTAAAACCCTATGTTTTTACCATAGTACTACTACTACCCTAAATCCCTTTCAAAACATTCGTGTTGTAAATTTTACTTTTTATACGAGGGCAACGAACATGCATTTCCTAAATATAAACTTCACAATCATATCCAAATCAAACCCTGCAAAGACAAACTTTGGATGATATGTAATATCTCAAATTCGAAACATCTAAACGTGTCATGGGCCAAGGCCTTGTTGATAAGCTCGGATGTTCACTCGCTATTAATTTTATAAATAGAACTTCGGCAGTAGACCTGAAGTATAGCCTCGGCAGTAGAGCTGAAGTATAGCCTCGGCAGTAGAGCTAAAGTATAGCCTCGGCAGTAGAGCTAAAGTATAGCCTCGGCAGTTGAGCCAAGAGATTAGTATATAAGGGACTCTTATTCATTGTAAACCTAAGTCTTGGATCAATATATTTCTTTTGTAGTTTTTGCTTGTTTTAACAGCTAGACTCTTACATAATCCAAGACTTCTCTTGATTTTCTGAAGGGCTTCATCCTCCCTTGTTTTTTCAAACGACAAAAGTAGGACATTGATTAGATTGAGGAATTTATCCACCCTCGTGGTAGTGATTGAAGATAGCCACGAACCGGACGCATTTGAAGGCTTTGCGAAGCTGAAGAGTTGATTGAGAGGTGTTGCTTTTAGAGATGGAGACGCCCCAGATGATCGATGATGAGATCTTGCAGCGGCGGCGCAGGCGCAAGGAGAAATTACGGCGGAAGACTATCAACGGAGATCGTGAGGTTGCGCGCGCACACTTCAAGCTTCTCAGCAAGCTGAGAAGTTGGCTATCGAGCAGTTGGTTGCACAACATCGCGGTGGCTCCGCCGGGCCGGACAATTCACCAGTTTAGGAGGTCCGTCTTCATCGCGAGATGATGCCGCAATCGATCGACAACAATATGGAGGGAGGAATCGCCGTCGCATTGCGCAAGCGATTGCCAGATATTTCAAAGTTTGACGGGAGTCGCAAGGGCTACCCGATATGGAAGGACGAAGCAGATAACAAGCTTCGAATTGATGGAGCTGTACTTGGTACACCTCAAGATCAAGCCGCGTACTTGTTTTCGAGGACGGACGCGAAGGCGCAGATGATGGTAGTATCTTTCTACCAAAATCAACGTGGTTGCAATGCGGCGACTTTTATTCAACATCTTGACAGCGTTTACATCGACCCGAATGCAGCAGCGCGGGCATTGAATCGGCTTCAAGCAATGAAGCAGGGTAGGGAGTCATTCGCAACATTCTTGCCCAAGTTTGAGAAGGAGCTTGGTGAGAGTCAACTTACCATGGTTCCGGATATAGTGAAGATAGGATATCTTCGTTGTCGCAACCCTTGCTAGCTCACCTTAGCTTACACCAACTTTTTCCCAACTCTAGCAAGTGTCACGAGCGCTAACTCTGCACATCCCCCACATGCACAAAGTTAGCTCCCCATACCAACCACCAAGCTCACCGCTTGGTTATCAATCCCTCCTACTCATGCAACCGGGACTCAACCCCTTCGTAGGTAGCCAATGGTTAGGTGCGGACTTCCACTTATGTCCAAGGCCCAACTTGGTGGCACTCCCATACCACGCGGCCTAACCGCACTTGGTGGTGTCTCCTCACCACCGCCCATGACCACCATGGAGACCCCACGGCCACCAAGTAATCACAACGCCGGCGGTGAGACACCACCCCACATCGGTAGCACTCATGGTCCTCAATTTGCCTATATGAGTCCCCGTGGTGAAGCCCCAACACTAGCTCCCCCACCGGGACTCACCTTGTCCTTATGAGCCACCGTGGTGAAGCCCCAACACTAGCTCCACCCACCGTGCCTCATTTTGCACTTTGAGTCCCCATGGTGGAGCCCCAACACTAGCTCCACCCATTGGGACTCACCTTGGCTTGGGAGTCCCCATGGTGAGGCCCCAACACTAGCCACACCACTCGGGACTCCCACCTTGGTCACCACCAAGGCACCATGGGAGTGGGGAGGAGACCAGCCCTCCCCATAGTATACTCTGTGGGATTCAGCAGCCCCTGGTCCTAGGTGAAGGGCTGGACCCTCACACCTCTTAGTTTTGGAAGACCACCCAATCTCCCAATGCCTTAGCCGCTGGAAGGCCCGGGAGACTTCCCGAACCTTCCAGGGCTCGTATCTACCTCGTCCCGCATCCAAACGCGACGAGCGACCACTCTATCGACATCTACTCGTCAAGTAGATGCCGATAGACACCTTACTTGCCTCATTCCGACAAGTATTGAGGGAGTTATGCCCCTCTGTAGATTCGGGAGTCCCGGGCCAGCTTCCCAGTCCAGCACTGTCCCTGGACAGCACTCCCTTTAGTCCCACAATCTTCCAACTCCCATAACTTTTAGCTCACACCTCCAAATGAGGTGCTCCTTAGCATCCCGGAATCGTGGCAACATGAGCTTCCATAATCTCATGTCCATTCCCTCGTGGCTCCTAGTCTCCGTGGGTGAGAGGCGTCTCCAACGCCCGGGGTCCTCTCCCACACTAGGCCCACTTAGGTTCCCTTCACCTTGGCACCTCAAGGCCCGGGCGTCACTCCGGTGTCCCCCTTGGGCCCTTGGTGTTGCGGGCACTCCTCAAGGAGAGGTGCGCGACATGTGAGGTATCTGGAGTTCTGGACCCGTGGCCTGCATCCACGGTTGATCCCCGGGGTTCAGGGTAGGTATGCCCGACGTGGCTCGGTTTCTGCAATCGGGAATGATTGGTTCGACCGAGCGAGGTCAACCTTGCGGTGTCGGGGTTCTGGTTTGAACTGCCTGGGGCTCCGGGGCTTAGTTCTGCGGCGCCACTCTTCTGTCAAGGTTCCCACGGCCCAGGTGAACTCTCCACGGAACTGAGTTAATGGAGTAGATACCACTTGGTCTTGCAATTTCGCAGCAGTCCTGGGAAACATGTGATTCTACCCAAGAAGCCCACGGTGCCACGAGTTATGTGGGAGAAGAAAGCCAGCCAGCAAGCAAGGAAGGGGAGGGTTTAGGTGTAGATAGACAATAGTGATAGCATAATGTAGAAAAGGAGCGAGTCCTGAGTTGGTATTGAATCAGTGAATGCCGAATGGTTACAGAAGTGTGTGTGCGCGGTGCTCGTGGCTATCACTCTATTTGGGGAATTCAGGAACTGCTACTTCTGTAATTCTACTCTCTACTTATAATAAAGCCTAATTTCCTCGCGCTGTCTTGTTGCCTTAATGATTCTGCGCCCGTGGTCTCGATCTTCGTGGTCCCTGTCACTGTGCCTCCGGCCTCGAGCCCCGTGGTCGTCGTTATGCCTTGGTCTCCCCGTGGCTCTCCTGGTCTTTGGTAATGATACCTTCGGTGCCATGGCGGGTAACACACTCACTGGATTCTATGCAAATGACAAATAATGATTGTATAATGTAGTCAGCAAAATCCATAGGGAGCGGGAACGACTACATCTGAGACCACACATTGCAGGCAGAGGGAAGACAATCCGACCGACGCGGGGCGGTGCAAGGACCGAGCGAGCACAGTTGGTGTTGCCTGAGGAGGGGGCGCGAAGCGGGCAACTCACCCTAAATCAGCCCTTATCCATCTCCATCCCCGCCTCAACGTTTGTAAATCCTAGTGTGGAGATATCGTGTTTGTATCAAGCTTTTTGGCAAGTTATCATTACAATGGAGCGATAATCAGCTGACACTTGACAAAAATAAAAGGATAGCAGCTGATATCAACAACAAGTTTGCAACAGGCCAAATGCCAAGCCATGGCCGGTTGAAGCTGTAAAAGGGTAGATCATGGCTAATTCAGCCCATATCCTCCCTGAACCGTGCATGGGATTTTGGCAGTGACCGTAGGGATGGCGGCGCAGACAGGATACTTCCCAAGCTGGGACTTACCAAGCGTGCAGGGACGGATGAGAATTTTCATGTGGATGAAGCTTTCAACGTGGGCCGCTCCTCGGGCAGCCTGACCTTCTTCACGAGCCCCACACCGACACATTTCAACAGCAACCCCGGTCCGCAGTCTTTACGTCGCGATGCCTTCCCTTCCCGCCTTCCTGCTCCGAGATGCTTCTGCAGAAGTGTGCCATGGCGTCCAACGAGCTGCAAAACCATTCAACACATGGTCGTTTATTAGGAGAAGCAAGATTATTACACACATTCTCATGGGCACTCAACACATGGTCTATATTTCTATGAATGCTCCATTAATTGGCTCTTTTCAAAAATCCCTTAGGAGCGGCAGTAAGAACCCGGAATTAGTCCAAGGCATGAATGCTTAGCTTGGTTCTTTTCTTTTTCTTTAACTTGAGCTTAGAAATAGCAGTAAGAATTAAAAGAAGATATCAAAATTTCTTCAAAAGCGGAAACAAAAGACAATATTGATGTTAGAGAAGATTTACTTCTAGACTCTACTCAAGAATTTATGTCAATGAATATGCAACAACTACTTCAAGGAATTCAAGAAGAATCTCTAGCTGGAGGGAGTATTTTAATGCAACACTAGCCGTTGGCGCTTGCTTTGCAACGCTTTAGTCTAACCATTTTAAAGGTTGAACTAATGCGTTGCATTAACATTAAAAATGGATTTACTAATGCGTTGCAAAGCAAGTGCCAACCGCTAGTTAAGAGCTTTAAAATTGTAATCAAGAGTTTCAAATTTTCTTTGAAACACAGCCTTTAGATCGCACACAACCGCAAACTCAACATTCAAAATTCAAAACCGCAAAGTAGAAAACGCTACCGTAAACCGCGCTGGCAACCAAAAGTAAAAGTAAAAGTATAGTTGACTTTTGATAGGGCTTATGATTTTAGTGGTATGAATGAATGACTTTTGACAAGGCTTATGATTTTAGTAGTATGATACTAATGCTATATTGAAGAAATTGTATACGGATGTGAAACATATACGATCATCTAAAGCTTTAGAGTCTCTTCATCCTTATATGCATTTTGAAGGAAGAACAAATATTACAAACAAGTCTATTAAACGCCACTGAGATTATATAGAACTCTATATGCAAAGAAAGAAGAAAAGTTTAGGAAAAAAATTCTTCCTTCAACCACTTCAATGCCTTTAAGTACTTCAAATCCTTGATGGTTAGTGTGCAGTATAGACTATGTAGTATTTGGAGTAAAGTCAAAGTTTTCCTTATACTCTCAATGTTATAAGTTTTTATATTAAATTCTTCAGAAACAAAAAATGATACTCATATGATGTAATTTTTCTATTATGTATATTTATACTATTTTCTATAAAAAAAATTATAATATTTTGTATAACAGTCTTTGATTAGAAACAAATCAAAATTATTGATTCTTGTCAATGACTATGGAAGCCAACAAAAACATCCATTTCCAATTTCAACTGTAGAATCTCAACAAAGACTAGCATAACACCATGGTTACAAAATTATTATGTAAGTTTATAAAAGATTAAACTGTTTGAATTTTAAAAATAAAATCAGTTGTTTTGTATAGATCAATATAATTTAACTTTAGTTGGTGTTAAAAATTTGCACCACAGAGGACCTAATTTTATATTATTGTGTTACATATGGGAAGTATGTTTAGTTCTTTGTACACCAATCATTAGAAGTAGAAAAGAGGTGCACCAATTTTAGACTGTGCAATAAGTGAAGGGTCAAAACATGGCTATTTATGTGTTATTTTTTTGAGAACTTAATAGATATTCAAATGAGAATTCAAGTGGTAAATAGAAAGGTGTACACTACATCTTTTTGTAAGACATGAAATTAACACCGTAAAATCTTGCCCAAACCTTCAAGAGCCCCTCAAAGGCCCCTATAGGACTCTTGGAAATTTAGGAATTCATATGAAGATTATATGACTAAGATGTACCAAAATCCATGTTTCACTTATCAAACAATAGTCATATGTTGTATGGGCAATATAGAACATTATATCCTAGTGTCAATATAGAAAGAATAAGATCCCAAAATAGAAATTTATAGGTTATAAACTTATGTATGTACTTGGATGTATTCAAGTAAGCCGAATAAAGTAAATACATATTCGTACATAATACTTGTTTTTATTTAGCAAGGTGCATACAAACTTTAATTGGTGCCTCTTTTGACCAAAAAATTAATCCCATGAACCTAAAAAATTTATGCTAATTATATGAGAACTTGGTCGAGTTCCACTTAAGAATTAATTTTGACATTGACAAAAAATGGAAAATTGCACTACAATTTCATATTCAAGTGTAGAATAAACCTTCACATTGGTTGCAATAAAATAAGTAATGGATAATATAACAAGAAATTTAATGTGAAAGGACGCTTAGGCAATAAGATCAAAATAAAATTTGTATTTAATGTGCCTTTCACTTTTATTTTGAAAAACCTTTGTTATTTGCATGTGGATATTCCACCACAATAAAAGAAATTTACAGAATATAAAATACTAACCCGTTCATACAACAACATAATGTAGCAATTTTCTAATTTTTTCCGTCTCCATCCTACTCCATCACCTATCCTTTGTCCCCCTCCCTGTCCCTATCTCTGTCTCCACTCCCATTAAAGAATGGAAGTATAGGATCTTTTTTTGAAGTTATATAAGATGGTGTGGAACCTCTAGAAACCTTGTAACAAGATGAAACGAATTGAATATCAATACACAAATTTATAAATGTTGAGCTCATGAATGTACTCAGAAATGCAAAGTATATGGATTTAGGATTTGGGCATATCCAACCACTACATTTCTCTCCTGAGCTTTGTCCACATAACCAATTGATTCAATCACGTACTTGCTCTCTCCCCATATCAACCAGTATATAGTCGCGTTGTCCCAATGGGAATAGGAGAAATCTTTGATATTAAAGTATATTCCCTAATAATGAACAGGATAAGCAATGTGCTCATATGAAGAGAAAGTATTATTATTTTTGATTTTTCAGTGATAGCGAATATAATTGGAATTTGAACATGAGTAATTACATAATTATCCAATACAAAAATATTTGGTTATGAATTTCAAAGAGAATTGCAATGTTTGGTGGATGGCCACCTATAGTTAACCTCCACAACTAAAGAACTAAAACCAAGGGTCCTAATTAATTCGTTAAGATCATCGAGGGTTTTTTGCCTTGGAGAATCTGTGACTATTCTAGATTGTTTTAAACGACATGTACAAATAAGATACATTTTAGAATAGAAATCTACAATTTCTTTGGAGATGGTTGTAGCTTCTTCATGCTTGCATCGATTGTTGCCATAATGGTCATAGTAGAAACCCATCTTCCTCTTCCTTTAAGTCGTGGTGTATTGTTCTGTATAGGGTGGCCTCTAGTGCTTGCTAGAAAGGTTTTTGTGCTAAAACTACCCTAAAACCTAAGGGTGATAGGAGGAATTAAGGGGCGAAGAGAAATTTACTGAAATTAGATCATAAATCATCAAATTACTAAAGTAAATATGAATTTAAGAGAGAATATTATCAAAATATATTTCCAATGCAGCTAGCTAATCTGCAGCAGTTTCTTAAATATTCTATTCTAAAGTAAAAAAAAAATACCAGGATAATAATTATATAATGAAATCACTAACTAAATAATAGTCATCTTAATATGGACAATTTTGAACCATAAAAACTTTGTATCAATATAAAAAGAATGTTCAATTCCAAAAACCTTGTAACAATATGAATAAATACGATATTGATACACAAGTTTATGAATGTTGACCTTATCAATATACTTGGAAAAATCAAGATTATAAGGATTTAGGGTTTGGAATGAAGTCCTAATTTTGTTAGGCTGATTTCTAACCGTGGCTCAAACAGCCGGAGTCATCAAGCTTTGAGCGGGAAGGCAAAGTCTGCGAGCGGGAAAGTGAAAAGGGGGAGCAGGAAGATGAAAAGAAGGAGCGGGCAGGGAGCATCAGGGAGTGGATGCCGAAAAGCTGTAGGTGGGGTAACGCTTGCCTCGTCGAGGTTGTTGCAGGTCGTACTGCCCTGGGAAGAATCAGGGACTGGACAACTCATAACATCCGTTGCCTTCATCCCTTCTCCAACGCAGGTAAGTCCCAGCATGGGGGATATCCTAACCGCGCCGTGACCATGACCATTGAAAAAGCCATACCGCTTCATTTCCCGACAGCATGACCTAAAGAAGAGACAATCTCTATTCACCAGGAAGACTGTCGATGAGGAAATTTTGAAGGTCAGCTCGCAAATGTGTTGTCCGATAAATTGCAGCCAACATTTTGTTCAATGTTGGACTCCTCATTGTAAGGTACAAGTTCTACGAGAAGTCTTTTGAAGGCAAAACCAATCCAATGGTTGTGCTATACGGTCTCGTAACACAACAAACAATACAGATGGGATCTCAGTTGGTGGGTACATGCACTCCATTAAAGAGACCAGAAGAGAAAATACGTCACGTTTTAGAAACGGAGGTATGTGCAATTGCATGATACACTATCTACGGCATTCCAAAGTCTACGTTTTACACATACATGGATGATTTCAATAGAGGAGTTATTGATGGAACTTACGGAAATAAGAAGATCAAGCGCCCACGACTCGCAACAGTTTATACCATGGAGTGAATGAGATCCATAATCAACGACAACGCAAATCAAATGCCTCACCCAATATGGGCTGTCGAAAATGGTCGAATGGAAACCCTCAAGTTCCTTCCTGCTAGTAATAACTGGAAACAAATTTGTGCTGGTGTAAATCAGGTACCGACTGAACCCATTGATTGCCTTGTCATCCTTTCTATGTCCAACCTCCGTCCTCACAAGTCGATGTAAGTCATCCAGGGATCTCCAGATGTACCTGGGCTAGAATATTAGATGAACAATGCAGACATATTCCAAGTCCCTGGAATTTAACGGAGATCCCTGACTGTTCCTTTTTCAGTATATGTAATGAGATAGATAGATAGAAACTCCGATCCCTTTCTAAGGGGCCGGCGTGAATGAAGTGTCCGTTCGTAATGCTAATATCCCGATGGCCACCGGACAAGGGGAAATTGGAACAATACTACTTCCCCCTCTCGAGGGTGGACACTATAACTACGCTAGTTTCTAGCCTAGTTACAAGTGCCTTGAAGATACTTGACATAGTATCCCCCCAAAGGGCTTTGAGGTACCCATACAACAAGGTCCAAGGACCCCCCACAATAGTTGGGTGGACTATAGTGGTGAGCACCACATCGGCATGGGGAATGGAACCGACGACCTCCTCATTGGGGGCCTAAGCCTTAACCACCAAGCCAAGGCTTGTGGTGCCTTATATGTAATGAACAAAAATCTTGGCTTCAAATTCGTTCTAGCCCCTCAGAAATCGCCTGTCAGAGACCCTCTAGATCTGGGCGGCAGCAAGACCCCTTGCCACTAAAATCAGCACAACTTCGCCGTCCTTGCTCCAAATTGAGCGTGATTAGTGTCTCTAGAAAGCTAACAATCAGGTCTAATTCCACCTGGATTCTCACGTCCTAATTCTACCTCTCGCGGTCACTACACACAGTTAACCGCAGCCTTAAAAAACAAAAAGTAAGAAATTTGGGCATCGCTTCGCCCAAGAGAAGAGAGAGAGAGAGAGCTTGGAAAATTAAGCTCTCTTCTACATGTAAGAAGAGCCTCAAGGGTGGCCGCCACATCCCCACCTTTGAAACTAACAATCCCTAATCAAGATCAAGGGCCCAAGATCAACCAAGGCCCCCAACTCGATTTTAGGGCTGGACTAGCAAAAAACTAATAATATACTACCTTTTTGGTAAAACTAACTTCACCAGTGTGTTCAAAACACATCAAAATCAACTATTCATACACTCTAATCGGAGTTTTAGATCATTGGGAATCAATGATTTACCAATCTAATTATTAACTCTTTTGCAACAATCTAATTCTAACTAATAAAAAGGAAAGTGTTTTAAGGGTTCTTCCCATGGAACCTTTTTTATCCTTCTCTTGAACCTTCTGTTGTTGTTGTTCTTCTTCTTCTTCTTGTTCTTTTTGTTC